>JAWVWN010000478.1:0-45695 GCA_037367305.1 Phrynocephalus vlangalii
TAGTGATGGGGATGAATTAAAAAATGAATCAGCAATATCAACAAATATCACAGATTTGTAGGATATTCACCCCCTTCATATTCATCATTTCCAGAGACTCAGGTGAATATGAATGGATGCATGTTTCCCTATTTAATTCTTCCCTTTGTTGGGCTTCCCTCTCTACCTATTCACTCATGGATCAGCTGTTTAGTCAGTGCTTTTGCACAGTGAGCCAGCTACTGCTCTTCAGGGGGGGCATGGGCTGTCTTAAAATAAATTCAAAAATCTTACAAACCAATACGCTTATTTGTCAGTTCATGGGTTCAGGGTGGTGGTGGTTGTGCTTCATCAACCTTGATTAATCACAAATCAAAATGAGCCACCATTTTGCCAGTTTGCTCTCATTTCACCAGCCATCAAGCCTCTCTTTAATGATCTACCGGGCTCCACTTCTTGTCTCCTGACTCCCCTGGTCTTCCTATTAGATTCCTTAGATTCCACTAGTCACACCCCTTCTCTCTGATATCAATGCCACAGATCTTTTTGTTTTGTCGCTTAACTATTTAGGTAATTATCTCGTTAAATAACCATAGGAATAAATCTGTTTTCTTTAATCATCTTCACTAGAGATGAACAGTTCGTCTTGGTTCGTGATTCAACAAGGCCACGAATCATCACGAATTTCCACCTGGTTAACTGATGAACCACAAATCAGTTCATCGGTTTGTTCATTTGTCATGCTTTTATTTCCAGACAGGCGTTGGCTGTCTAAAAATAGAAGCTGTCACCCACAACCAACACCTTCCCCCACCCCCTTCCCTCACTGTCCTCCAAGCTGCTGCATCTGCCACCACAGGCACATAGTCAGAGTCCAATCTGTAGTTTCCATACCATCAGCCTAGTTTTTCCTGTCTGACTATGCCACCACTGATCAGCCGTTCCTGATAAGAGTGCATAAGCAAAAAGGGAAGGCTGCACTGCTGGGAGGGAAGTTTTCCCTTTCTAGCAGCCTAGTTTTTCTTTTCTGCCTATGCCCCCTTACCAGGAACAGCTGATTGGCAGTGGCATAGTCAGAGAGGGAAGCCATTGTTCCTAAGCAACAAATGGATGAATAAAAACAGGTAAACATCCATCACTTCATCATATTCATCGGCATCTCTGGAATTAATTGGTATGATCTGATGGATATGCAACAAATCAGTGATTTTCCACAAAAATCACCATTAGTTTTATTTATTTATTTATTTATTTATTTATTTATTTATTTATTTATTTTAGTACTTATATACCGCCCATCTTCCAGAGGAACTCCGTGCGGTTTACAACAGAAAAGAAACAGCAACAACAACAATAATAAACTAAATAAAACATAATAATAAAACTACTAAAAACTACTAAAAAGAATCATTGGCGTGATGGTGGAGCAAATGAAAAAAAAAATTGATCCTATGTCTAATCTTCACTTGTGTCTTTCTTCCGCTTTTGCTGTCACCAAACTTTAATGGCTCCTGTATGTGTGTATTTGCTGTTTCTCTCAGGGTCTTTTAACATCCCCACATAGCTAGTCCCCAGATATTGAACTCCCATAATTATTTATTATCATTTTTAGTGTCTCTCTCAGCCAATCTGGACCATTCTTACTAACATTTCATGTTCATCATTCAACCCTTTCCATCACACACTTATGTAACCAATGCATTTTGACAATATATGTGACAGCACAGTACATTTAAATATAACCCCTTTTTCTCTGACTTATGAGGCTAAAAAGCAAAGAGGGCAGATTTTTAAAACAACCTGCTATTCAAGAATCTGGATTTTGGCATTTCATAATCAAATACTGACTCTTGTTTATACCACTGTTGTCCATGACTCTTATCAACAGTAATGCACATTAGGATATTCATATTTTTCATTTCAAAGTTCACTCCACCACACTCACAATCCTTCGCATGAGTTTCTTTAAATAATGGTAGTGCTCAAAATCCTCTATTGTATAATTTCTGTGTTGGTTTCCTTCTTAAATCTATATACACAACTGCAAAAATACTGTGGACATAGAATTTCACTTTATATTGCTTAGGCATTCAGGCTATAAATCACCACATTTCTCAAAAAAAAAAAAAAAACCACAGTGCTTTACACAATGCAACTATGTTTGTGGTTTCACAGAGTAAAGCATAAGGCAGCAAACAGTGAAACGTGCATCGTTCCTGTAAAGGAACATTGAAAAATGGAGGAGAGAACAAAAATGAGTGTTAGCTGGTTTGTTCATTATTTTTATTAATGCAGCATTATGGTTTGTCACTGCTTTGCATATCTTTTTCACATAAATTAAATTTGCATGTTTTAATCATAACTAACTAATTAAAGTTTCTAAAGGAAGATGCATCTTTGGTATGAACGTGTTGCAGAGCTCTATGGTAGATTTGGAATAATCAGTGTGGTGCAGTACGGTGTAGGGGATACAGCAATAGACTCGGACTCAGGAGATGTGGTTTGAATCCCTGCTAAGCCCTGGAATCTCAATGGAGGTGCAGAACTGCTAAAACAATACCTCACCTTGAAAGCCCTGTCATGGTCAGTATAAGTCACTACAGTCACCCCCCCCCGCCATTTCGCGGTTCAGGTACTGCGGTCCCACTATATTGCAGGATCGCAGTACCTGCGGGGGGCGGCGGGGAGCGATCAAATTGCTCCCCGCTGCCCTCCCATCCCCTCCGGGAGGTCTCGGAGCCACACGGGAGATGGGGTGGGTGGGGAGTGATCGCATCACTCCCTGCCACCCCCCAACCCCTCTGATCGCCCCCCGCCCCACCCGCCCCACTTCCATATATCGCGGATTTTCATGTATCGCGGGTCAGGTGGGTCCCTAATCCCTGCGATAGGTGGGGGGGTTACTGTACTGACATGACACCATGTAAGCAGAACAACAGCAAGCCCATCAAGATTTTTTTCCCTCGTTCTTTTCCCCCTGGTGTTTTCCACCTCTGCCCTGGCCATGGGCTCCTTTTATCTTATTTATTTTGCAGTTCTATTTTATTTTATTTTATTCTAATTTATTTTATTATTGCGGTTACTTTGCTTGTTATCTATTTTGTTGTTGTAGGTTATTTTATTTTTTGGTATTGTATAATTGTATAATTTCTAGTGCCTGCCAGGCTTAGCTGATTAGATGTGTCCTTCACAGTAATCTGCTGATTTGATTCACCTGTGTCAGCTTCTCCTTCATCTCCAGGTGTGTTACATCGTTCCCTGGCAGTTGCCTACTTATGTTGTCTTATTATTGTATTACCACTTTGTAGTTGCTTGCTTGATCCCTTGCTGAGTTACTGTTATCCTTTTTATTTAACCTTGGTTCCCCCCCCCCCCCCAGGTCACCATGTTGGCAGGGACTCATATACCAACCGTGTTGGGCTGTGGACGTTACGCTAGGGGTCAGAGGGTTAGTCGGTTGAGAAGAACTAGGGTCAGGCAACTCGCGCCTGTCCCACGTTCTGACCCCCTGACTCACTGCCACGTGACCGGGAGCCATCCCACCAGCGCCTCCAACCTGTCTTGCCTTCTCCTTAATGCCAGGTCAGTCCATAATAAGACCGCAGTCATCTATGATACCATCTTGGACGGCAGGGCCGACCTGGCCTGTATTACGGAAACCTGGGTGGGCTCGGGGGGGGGGCTTCCCTCACCCAGCTGTTCCCGCCTGGGTTTCTGGTCCAGGGAGTGGGCAGGTTGGAGGGTCAGAAGGGGGGAGGAGTCGCTGTTGTTTACAGGGAATCGTTTCTAGTGACCAGGGCCTCGACATTGGTGATCCCAGGGTTAGAATGCCTCCACCTGTTGGTAGGACAGCGGGATAGATTTGGCATTGTGCTGGGTTACCGTGCTCCCCGCAACCCAGCACAATCCCTACCAGAGCTCACGGAGTTCATCGCCGCTGCACTGTTGAGGTCCCCACGGCTGTTGGTCGTCGGGGACTTCAACGTGCATGTCGACGGTGGGCTTGCCGGCGTAGCTCTGGAATTCATGAAAACCATGACGTCCATGAGTCTATCCCAGCATGTTTCTTGCCCTACCCACAGGAGTGGGCATACCCTGGATCTGGTATTTACCTCCATGTCGGGGGATACCAGTCTGGAGGTAGGGGACATTCTCCCCTTACCTGTGTCATGGTCAGACCAGTACCTGTTGTCCTTTTCCCTGGCAGTGACGGCCCCTCCCCGCGGGGACCAACGACCCTTAGTTTGGGCCCGCCCCCGAAGACTCCTGGACCCAGCCCGGTTCCGGGAAGCCTTCGGGGAGCTCCCTGGTGGCCTGGCTGACGATTCGGCTGAAGCCTTGGCGAACCAATGGTTTGAGTCAGCTGCCGGCACCGTCGACTGAATCGCCCCCAAGCGTCTCCTCCGTGGCCGAGCTCGTACTTCGCCGTGGTTCACAGTGGAGTTAAGAGCGATGAAGCAGGAACAGAGGAGACTAGAGAGCATCTGGAGACAGAGCCGGACGGCGAGTAATAAGACTGCTGTTGTTATCCAGACTAGGCGCTACTCGAGAGCGATCAGGGTGGCTAAAAGATCTTTTTTCTCCCTGAGAATTGGTGAGGCCTCGAACCGTCAGGCAGAACTCTTCCGGGTGGTTCGGGACCTCACCAATCCTAGTCTGGCCAGGCCTCCTCCTACTGATTTCAGTAGCGAGAACTTCGCAGTCTTCTTTAGATCCAAAATAGAGGCCATCCGTGCTGGCTTTGAATCCAGTAGCACTAGCCCTCCCTCGCCATCCCCAGCTCCTTCACCCCCTGCTCTCCTCAACTGGTTGAGTTTGGGCCTGTTTCCCCTTTGGAAGCCTCCAGGGCTATTGCCCACTGCCGTCCCGCGACCACCCCCTTCGACCCTTGCCCATCTTGGCTTATCAAATCTGCCGGAGGGAGTATGCCCGAGTGGGCCGCTGCCATCGCCACCGCCTCCTTTAGCGAGGGGTTTTTTCCCTCTCGTCTGAAGGAGACGGTGGTTAAGCCCATTTTGAAAAAACCGGGCCTGGCTTCGGACAATTTGGCCAACTATCGTCCGATTGCCAATGTCCCCTTCATGGGCAAGGTCATCGAGAGGGTGGCCGCGGTGCGGATTCAATCATTTCTGGAGGAACAGCGGTGCCTTGATCCTTGCCAGTCTGGCTTTTGCCTGGCCGGGGTACCGAGACAGCTCTGGTGGCGCTGCAAGATGACCTAATCCGGGCGGCCGACAGGGGTTGCTCTACCCTGTTGGTCCTCCTGGATTTGTCAGCGGCCTTCAATACCGTCGACCACGGTATCTTACTGGACCGGCTCCTGGAGGTGGGGATCGGGGGCACTGTTCGCAGTTGGCTCCGGTCCTTCCTTCAGGATCGGTCCCAGTATGTGCAGCATGGCGGAGAGTTGTCGGCCCCGTGGATACTCCCTTGTGGGGTTCCGCAGGGCTCGTCTCTCTCCCCCATGATGTTTAACATCTATGTAAGGCCGCTGGCTGGGGTCATTAGGAGATTTGGAGTGTGCAGTCATCAGTACGCTGATGACACGCAGCTCTATCTCTCCTTTTCCACCTCTGCAGTGGAAGCTGTCCGGTCCCTCGACCAGTGCCTGGAGGCGGTTCTGACTTGGACCAAGGCCAACAGGCTCAAACTCAACCCTGAGAAGACCGAGGTGATGTTCTTCGAGAGTTCCCCGTCTGGCTATGGAGGCCCTCTCCCCAGTTTGGAGGGTGTTTCCCTCCAGCTGGTGGAGAGGGTTCGGAATCTGGGTGTGATCTTGGACCCGGCCCTGTCCCTGGAGGCCCAGGTGGCGGCCGTGTCTAAGACTGCATTTTTCCATCTATGTCAGATTGCCCAGATTCGTCCCTATCTAGACGGGGACTCCCTGAGAACAGTGGTTCAGGCGTTGGTGATCTCGAGGTTGGACTATTGCAATGCTCTCTACATGGGGTTGCCCTTGACTGTCCTCCGGCGACTGCAGCAGGTGCAAAATGCAGCAGCCAGACTGGTGGCGGGTGCGCGTCATTATGACCGCATCACCCCGGTTCTGGCTCGGCTGCATTGGCTACCCGTTGCGTCCCGGATCAGATTCAAGGTCTTGGTTTTAGTTTATAAAACCCTCCATGGCTTGGGCCCGGATTACGTGGCAGAGCGTATCGCCCAGTGGCCAACTTCGTCCCGACCGGTTCGGCAGTCGCGGGCGCACTTGCTTCGGGTTCCAACTCCCCGAGAGGCCAGGCGATCTCTCACTCGAAATCGGGCCTTCTCGGTCGCTGCTCCATCCATATGGAACAGCATACCCAGCGAAGTGCGCTCTGCAGAGTCCCTGCTGGCCTTTCGTAGGTGAAGACTATTCTATTCCGCGTGGCCTTCGGTGACCTAGTTTAGTTTAGTTTAGTTAAATTAATCTCCCTTATTTTTATTTATTTATTTATTTTTGGCCGCCATCGCCCCCGCACACCGGGCTCTGTTATAGCAGCAGTAAGGTTTGTTCAAGGGTGCTCCCTGCTGCAGTTTTCCTTTTAATCTTTATGTAAGTGCTAGTCTACTGTCCTACTCGTTTTTGTATTGTGTTGTATCTTTGTTGACTTGCTCAACCATGTTAGCCGCCCAGAGTTCCCCCCGGGAAGATGGGTGGGATATAAATTTAATAATAAATAAAAATAAATAAATAAATTTGCTTATCCATCTATGTGGCATAAAAAACTGAATATAGAACAGGGTTGCCAGGTCTTAGGACACCTCAGAGAATTACAATGCTTGGGTCTTCATGGGATAGACAAATCTCATGACAAGCAGTGTTGGAGGAAAGCTTGATTTATTATGTCTAATGATCTCCTCCCATTCTCAAATGGCTTCAGGACTGAGCAAGAGGAGAGGTGCATGTGCGCTCCACACATGATATTTGCTTGAGAAGTGGTGCATCAAATCGAAAATACAGGCCATCTGTACTGGTCTGGACGCCGGTTCCACTAGCCAGCACTGCGTCCCCTCGGTCCCCTTGATTTGTTGAGTATGGGCCTGTGACACCTGCTGAGGCCTCCAGGGCACTGGCCTATTGCCAGCTGGCAGCTTCTCCATTTGACCCCTGCCCATCCTGGCTGATTAAGAGCACTTGGGGAGCATGCTTGAATGGGCTTCTTTAATTGTCAGTGCCTCCTTCTGGGATGGGGTTTTTCCTGATCACCTGAACGAGATGGTGATTAAGCCCATTCTGAAAAGATCTGGCCTGGCTGCAGACAATATGTCCAACTATCGTCCAATAGCCAACGTCCAATAGCCAACGTTCCTTTCCTGGGCAAAGTAGTGGAGCAGGTTGCCACCAAGTGGCTCCAGTCATTCCTGGAGGAAGATCTCGTCCTGGATCCATTCCAGTCCAGGTTTCGGCCACATCATGGAAGTGAAAGAGCCCTGGTTGTGTTGCACGATGACCTCTTGAGGGCATCTGACAGGGTTTGTTCAACCTTGTTGGTCCTCCTCAATTTGTCTGCTGCCTTTAATACTATCAACCACAGTATCCGCCTAGGCAGGCTTTCTGAGGTGGGGCTTGGGGGTCTAGCTTTTAGCTGGCTCTGTTCCTGTATTGAGGACCAAGCCCAGTGAGTTATGCTAGGTGTGTGTGCTGTCGCCCCCTTGGTCACTCTCTTGTGGGGTGCCCCAGGGGTCACAATCTCTCCCATAATGTTTAATATCTATATGGGGCTGCTGGATGAGGTCATTTGGAGGGGTGGGGTGTGCTGTCATCAGTGTGCTGATGACATACAGTTCTACTTTTTCATTTTCTACCTCTGCAACAGAGGCTGTACAGACCCTTGGTCGCTGCCTGGTTGTGGTCATGGAATGGACCAGGACTAACAGGATCAGACTCAACCTAGAAAAGACTAGGATTTGTTCAGTGGCTCCCTTCCCAGTCTGGGTGGGACTGCCCTCCAGCTGGTAGAGAGAGTGAAGAACCTGAGCGTTGTCCTTGATCCGTCTTGCCCCTGGAATCCCAGGTGGCAGCTCTTTCTAGGACAGCCTTCTACGAACTTAGGCTCATTACCCAGATTTGCCCATACTTTCATGGTGACTCTCTGAGGACAGTTGTGCAAACGCTGGTTATCTCAATGATAGACTATTGCAACACTCTTTACATGCAGCTTCCCTTGACACTTGTTTGGCGACTGCAGTGGGTGCAGAATATGGCAGCCAGATTGGTGGTTGGTGCGAGTAGGTTTGATCACATCACTCCGATTCTGGCTCACCTGCATTGGCTACCCGTTGCCTGCCAAATAAGGTTCAAAGTATTATTTTTGATTTATAAAACCCTCCATGGCTTGGAACCAGAGTACAGTGGTACCTTGTATAAAGGAATTAATTCATTCCAAATGAAATTATGTTAAGCAAATTTTCCTTTATACAAATTCCCATAGGAATGCATTGAAAGTGGAGTAATCCCATTTTTATGTTGTAGGGATTTTTCCCATAGGCGATTATGTTAAGCAAATTTCCCCTATCTCCAGAATTTTTATGTTGTACAAATTTTATGTTATACAAGCTCTTTGTTATACAAGGGTCCACTGTATTTGGTGAAGCGTATCTCCCAAAGATCAGCTTCGGCCTGGCCCACCAGAGCATTGTATGGCCTCTTGCTAGAGGTCGCCACCCTGAGGGAGGCCCGAAAATCCTCTACTCAAAGCTGGGCCTTCTCGGTAGCTGGTCTGACCCTTTGGAATCTAGCAATATAAGGTTTGTGGAGTCCTTTCCAGCATTTAAAAAACACCTTAAAACTTGGTTGTTTAAAGCCACTTTTGGCAACTGATGAGGCTGTTGTCTTGTCTGATTGTCTGCCATCACCACCTTGTTTTTGCCGGTTCTAAACTTTTTATGTAATTGTTATTTTTGTTACTTTTGTTGTACCATTGTTTCTGGTTGTTCAACAGCCAGAATTCCTTTGGGAATGTTAGGCAATATAGAAATAAATAAATAAATAAATAAATAAATAAATAAATAAATAAATAATCTCTCTCTCCTTCCCTCTCTCTATCACACACCAATTTGCAACTCCAGCCTCCTGTGACACCACAAGGCACCATTTCTGGTTTTGAACATTGCATCTGAGGGACTGAGAAGATGTTGATTAGAGAAACTAAATATTGTGGACCAGGTAGAAGAGATGGGAACTACCTGTATGACCATAGCTGCTCCAGGATTAACCTTATGACTATAGAAGCAGTTGCTGAATTGTCTGTGACAATTCAATGTACATTGGTGTGAGGAGAAACTATTGCAAACCTGTCGCTAATTGGAAGAACATATTCGTTCGTTAAACTTGATAAGTCTTAAATTCAATGGTGATATATAGGACCTAATTCAGACCACACTTTCTTCAGGAATTGTTCATTGCACTTCCAGATTTCTCCCAAAATTCCAAACCGATAAAGGAACAGACACAGGTTTACATACTGTTTGCAGTCACTACCTCCGTCTGTGCCACTTCACGACCTTCCTAGTTAGTCCTGAATACTTCCTACTTAGTCATGTTTAGTTGTATTATGTAGGCATGTACACTATCATTGGTCAAATGGGAAAAACTGGACCAGATCAGTGGCATTGGTACAATTCTGGGTTGACTATGAGGTGACATCCCAGAGATAAAAGATCACTACAACAGATCTTTTCTCTCCCATTTGCTGCCCATGCTACAAAGTGGTATCCATTGTGGTCCATAAAAAATAAATTAACCCAATCAAAATTTAATTGTGACACAGTGGTTAAATGCCTGTACTGCAGCTAAAACTGAGCTCACGACCTGGGGTTCATTCCCAGGTAGCAGGTTCATGGTTGATTCAGCCTTCTATCTTTCTGAGGTCAGTAAAATGAGTACCCCGCTTCCTGGGGGAGGGAATGTAGCCTGCATCCTGTAATTAAACTGTAAACCACCCAGAGACTACTTGAAGTGGTATGGGGCGGTATAAAAGCAGATCACTTTGCTTTGCTTTGCTTTGTGGGGTGCTTCTAAGCTTCCCCTTGTTCAGGAGTACATATCTGTGTCTTTACATTCGGTAAAGAAAACTACTTGTCCATCAGCCACAAATAATTAAAAAAACAACTTGCATCTGGACTACCATGTTCAAAACAGTTCAATGCATTGTAGAAAAGCCAGAATTGTGACTCATACTATGTATCCAAAGCTCTGTTTCTTTTATAAGACTGCCTAATGGTCCATTATTGTTTCACATGCCACCTTACTAAGCCCTTTGAGCAAATTTGTTGTCTTATTACCTTTTAGTCTTCGTATATTGCATTTATATTGACCTCAGGCTCTTTAGGAATGGTATATTTGAGGAATGCTGAAGTATTACACAGAGATACACACACACACACACAAATATTTTCAAATCCATTTTGGCTGTTTCCTGTATGTGTGCAATTAGATTGTTGTCCATTAGAGGGATTCATACAAATAATGTTTCAAATGCATGCCGTGCTTTGTTAAATCTTCTCTCAAGAGTTATTTATTTTAAAGATACTTGTGATGTGTCTAAAGTCTGTGCACATGAATTTCTGCCCACCTCCATCCCCCAACCTAGTGAACCTCATTCCCAACAAACCATTCACATGAAATAGTTGGCTACGAGGATCCTATTTTTTGAAGTTCCCAAAACATCTTTACCATCTCCCCCACACCACAACCTATGGCCTGTGTCAGTGGTTCCCAGCCTTGAGTACCCAGGTGGTGTTGGACTGCATTTCCCAGAAGTCTTCAGCACCAGCTATGCTGGCCAGGGTTTCTGGGAGTTCCACTCCAAGAACACCTGGATCACCCACAGTTAAGACCCACTGGTCACATGACAGGAAACAACATATAAAGAGCTTGGCATGACATGTGGGTGCCTTGAAAAAGAATTGGGAACATCCATCCGTCAGTAAGTCTGTATTTAGTTCTCAAATGTGACATAACCTCTTCTTCAGTTTAATAAACATCTCTTCTTATTTAACCATTCCCCATTCTTAACTTGAATATATTTTGAATGTTCTGGGTTGTATTGTCATTATTGTAATCCACCTTGGGTCTCCTCCAAGGAGAAAGGTGGGGGTAAAAACATACTAAACAAACAAACAAACAAACAAACAAACAAACAAACAATAAATAAATAAATAAATAAATAAATAAATAAATAAATAAATAAATAAATAAATATGCTTGTATTACTGATATATGGGAAATCAATTCAGTGTGGGATTCCACCACCAGCTCAAAAGCTTCATTTGTTCAAGTAATGATATTTGATAGAATGAAGACCAAAATGTTGCAGTGGCATTTTCTTGCAACTTTAGGAAAAATCTGCTTAAAGCTGAGAAGGGATGCTCCCAGATATTCTTATGTCTTAGAATGGTCTTGTGCCAAGATAGCGTCAGATGGCACCCCTGGACATTTAAGGAAGTGCTGCAGAGAGGATAGGAAGCATACGAGAATAACAGCACAGCCCTGAGTACCCATGGGCCATGTGAAAAAATATGGATGCATAGGGGGAGAAGAATCTGTTGTCAGTCATCTTGTACAATTTAGGACAATCCTGTATTGCTTCCAATGACATGTCTGTGAAGCTCTGTGCCCCCCTGGATGCCCCTGCATAGCTTCTGAAATTAGGTGAGATCAAATGTGCTTAGGGAGGTCTTTGTCTGCTTCCAAAAAGACAGCAGAGATGGGGTAGTCCTGGCCTTCACTGGGAGGGAGTTCCAAAGTCTGGGAGCAGCAACAGAGAAGGCCCTTTCATGTGTTCTTCTGAGACGCACCTGTGAAGGTGGCGGGATGGAGAGAAATGCCTCTCCTGATGACCTTAGCACCCGAGCTGATTCATACTGTGAGATTCGATCTTTAATGTATCTAGAACCCAGGCCATTTTGTGCTTTGTAGGTTCAGGTCAGCACCTTGAATTGTGCCTGACAGCTGATTGGCGGCCAGTGGAGCTGCTTTAGTATGGGTGTAATGTGATATCTGTACCACCCCAGTCAGCAATCTGACTGCTGTGTTCTGGACCCATTGAAGTTTCCTGAGACTTTCCATCAGTAGCCCCACATAGAGTGCATAGAGTAGTCTAACCGGGAGGTCAGTAGTAGGGAAAGGGGTGCTCCTGTCAAAAGGGCAATAAAACCATCAAACACCGGAAGTCCCGCCCCCTTACCGGAAGTCCCGCCCCTTACCGGAAGCCCTACCCCCTTACCGGAAGTCCCTACCTTCCGCCCCGCCCCTTACCCGGAACCGGAACCTTCCTGGGCCCTTTGACCTGGAAGTGACGTCCTCTTCCGCCTGACCCGGATGGGGAGCCTTGCCCCCTCCCCCCGACACGTCCCCCTACCCCACCCCTCAGGCATGCCCGGGCATGCCTTCCCCTAGGGCGCTGGTGCTGGCTATGTGTTGCCTGGGCCTGTCTTGCTGCGTGTGCGCATGCCTGAGAGGCCTTTATAAGAAGAGGGGAGTGTTCTGCGGTGCCCGCCGTCGCCTTTTCCGCTGTTCCTGAAACCGACTGGCCCATGGTCCCCGCCGTCCCGTTTATGTGGAGAAAGATGGCGTCTTCAAGCAAGATCGGGTTTTCCTCCAGCTTGCCGAAGGACACCCCGGACTCACCGCCGAAAGCAGAGAGCGTGGACTCCCCTCCGAAGCCCGAGAGCCCGGACTCTCCGCCAAAATCCTGGACCCCGAAGATAGAGAGGCAGCGGTTGAAACCGAAAAGGCGTCTGCACCCCCACATGCACCACGGGCCTATGGGTTTTTCTATGCCCCTCTGCCCCCTAAAAACCCCATCGCGGAAGCCCAGCTCTGCGCCCAAAAAGCCGCCCAAGCCTGCCCTTCACGCTGAGGAGACCCTGTTTTGGTCCGATTCAGATGATGGTTATGACCATGGAAGTCCACCACCGAAGAGAAGGGTCTTAAGGCGTTATGTTAGCTCAGATTCTGACAGCGACCTTACAAGCGGCTCTAACAAGGAGAATGCTGCCCCTGATACGGAGGAATTTCTAAACACGGTAAGGTCCTGTTTTAAATCTAAGTTCATATTGTGATACTGTGTCTTGTGGCAAGGCTGCAGGTGTTGTGCGGCTTTAGAGTTTGGGGTGTGCTATGTATCTAATTACGTTGAAGTTTCCTTTTATAATTAAAACCAGCCAATATTTATGTTTTACAGGCCAAAGATTTGCCCCCAAAGGTAACCCCAAAATCCCCGCGACACAAGAGAAGGGCTTTAAGGCGTTATGTTAGCTCAGATTCTGACAGCGACCTTGCAAGTGGCTCTAACAAGGACAATGCTGCCCCCGAGTCAGAAGAATCTTCAAACACGGTAAGGAGCTGGCTGGTGGTGTTTTAGAGGATGGGTGTGTGTTAGGCATTTCATTACTTTGTAGCTTGCTTTGATAATTAATTTTTATTTGCTATTTGCAGGAATTACCCCATAAAACATTGAGCAGATTGCTCCATATAGACCTGCCAGAAATTAAGGGGAGAAAGAAGCAATATATGAAGAACATTGTGCATACAACAGTCGCTGTGATTATTAAATATTATATATCAGCATATCAGAAACAATCTTGCGATGGCTGTCAAAATAATTTGGAAAACCAGGAATCACATTCGTGTATAACCTCAACCGTTGCATCCATATCAAGACTACTTCGTTCTCTTTGTGCCAAAATATGTTACAAGACTGTCATCCATACCGTCATCTTAATTGCATATTGTTGCAATAGCCTGATATTGACAGCTGAAAATATTAATGAGATATTGACGCTTGTATCTAAAATTTCCAAGGCAGAAAAACCATATTCATTCCTCAAAAAAAATGTTAAGACAGACTGACCCCTTGCTATTTCAAAATATTTACTCTGTGGTCACTGCTAGAAATATCAGTGAATTTATTAAATAAAATGCTCTTACACATATTATTTTCTTTCGTTTTTTATTGCATTGCTTTTAAAAAGTTAGCCATGCGGGTTCTTTGACAAGCTCTCTGGAGGGTGTCGACTGTGAGGATTCCACATGCAGCAGGGCTGGTCTCTTGAATTGTTTCTTGCGTGCAGCATCAGGCCCTGGAATAGCCGGGTGTTTAGAGGTCTCTGTTTGTAGCGGGCTGACTTTCAGGTTTTCTAACTGCTCTCTAACAGATGAATTACCCACAACAGATGTGGGCACATTTAGTTCTGCCAATGCTTTAAGAAATACATCCCAGCCTTTTGGGCGCTTCTTCTCAGAAATAATATTAGATTGGGTGGCCCCTTTAATCAGGTCGAGAATGTGAGACCCTGGTAAGGCGTTCCCGTGATACACAAAGGTGCCTCGCTGATCCCAGCTAGAAATATCCTGATGCTGCTTTATCTTGTTCAGCAAAATTTCAGCATTTTTCTTAAACCTTCTGGGGATCCCTTCTAAAACTTCTGGAACAATTGTATCACTCTCAGGCTGTGGGGATGTGAAGGGGACAGGTTGGGAGGTTGGGGTTTGGGGGGATGCAGACATTTTTTCCACATCATCATCTTGTTTGTTTAGTGCTAAGTAGCGCTGTAGAACCCCTGTGTAGAGTTTTATTTTTTCATACTCTGACAGGTCAGTCCTTAAGAGAATCATCCTCATCTCGCTGTCAAGACGTCTCATGGTTGTGGTTCTAATATTTTCTGGGACACCCCGAAGCTGATCTAACTGAGCGCTGGGCACTAGATATAATTTTTCAGCATATTCCATTACTTGTTAGTTAAAAGACCCGTTATTAGGGGGACCGCGATGCTTAGCAGGGGACCCAGAAAACCTCCGTTTTGCTTGACAATGTATTTTCTCCTTTTCAGGGAGAGCCTCTTGTTACCCAGGCTTTTAATCAGAGCACGTTTTTTCCTTAAGACCCCCACCTGCTTGGGTGTTAGGGCAAGATTACCCTTTAAAGTATTCAGAGCAATTTCTGAAATGGCTGTTACCAAATCATCTGAGGCACCGCATAAAATGGCTTTTCTCTGGCGCAGGGCGCCTTAATAAGGATTTTTAAGAGGGGAAGATTTCGCCGTATACATGCTGACATGTTGGTGGGGAGAGGCGCTGTGACCAATAAATAAAAAAGAATCATCGGGAACCCTTTTTGTTCTTTTTCACTGTATACACAGCAGGCCAGTCAGGTGGGAATAGACCCGTTCTCAGTCTGCAAGACTCAGGGGTATTTGGGTTTAAATCCACCAGCAGATAGCCATGGGGTTTTTTGGTAGCATCTGCAAAAGCCTCCATGAAAAACGGAACATTTTGGGGGTACATTTGCCGTGCTAACGTAGCAATTTGTAATTTATCTCTTGGGTTTTTAAAAAGCACCATATATTTAGCATTTAAGCTGATGGTTCTGTTGCTTTTACCACGGCAGAAAATATTCTGTGTAAGAAAAAATACACTCACATTTCTGTGGTGCACATATTGCGTGAAGAGTTTTTCAACCTCCTTATTATCAGCAGCACAATTCATCAAATCGTCTATAATTAAGAAGTTTATTTTATCGGGGGTAACAAGACATTATCAGCAAAGTTTTCAGGCAATCCTTCTACAAACTTAATAAAGGAATATTTACACAATAGGTCTTTATACAGAGGCTGCCAGCAACTGTAACACCATACAACATTCTCAGGCATTTCAGAAAATACATAACGCGCATTCTCCAACATGTTTTTTACAAAGAAGGTTTTCCCACAACCACTGGGTCCCGCGAGAATGGCTGAAAAAGGATGGTTCCACAGAGTGCTCCTCTTAGTATCCATAAGGGACCGTTTTAAATCCGTCCGTAATCACTCTTTTGTCATACACTACTTTTTGTGTTTTTCTTAAAGTTTTAGTGTGGATGAGCCACTGTCGTTTATCTCTCACAATGCCCGGCTGTTCTACAACTATTTCACGAGGAGGGTTATCTTTCTTGTCTGAAACATAGGCAAACACGAGGTCTTGAAGAGTGTCAAAATTAATTTTCTCACTGTTTGCCACATTCAGTGTGATCCCTTTGACTTTCACACAGGCACTGCCCCCCGACAATGTGTAAGCGTAGCTCTTAGGGCCTGTTAAAACGAGTAATGTGCTCCCCCTCTGGTATCTCGCTGGTTAAGTCACCCAGATAATCCCCCAGAGGGGGATTCCAATCGCCCTCCCTGTGAACAAAAATAACAGAGTCTGTATCATGGTACAGGACCCTGTCCTGCAGCCGGTCCAACAGTTTATAAAGTTCCAAACGGGCATATGCAGTTGTGAAACAGGCTATGAAGGGATTTTTCATACCTGAGGTTGTCATTCTGTCTGTGTTATGCTTCCAGGTTACACAGGCCGCATCATCATCAAGAAACTCACACATGGAAACTGAAAATGTTTCTGAGAACAAGAGATTGAAAAACCTGTCTGGGTCCCTTACTACCTCTGTGTTAGGGAGGTTTGTCCTCTGGCCAAATTTTCCCCACAGTGAGTTTAAAAACAACTTAGCAATCTGCCTCTTTGCAGGGTTCGGCTCTATTTTTTTGCGGCGTAGCAACACCCCTCTTTTTCGAGGTAATCTGCTATATATTTATCTTTATCAGCCTCTGTGACACACCAGTGGGGAAAACCTGATGCCTCCTGTTTCTGCCGCAGGTGTGTCTTCATATAATCAGAAAACAAATCACCCGATCTCTGAAAAAAATGCCACACTTCAAAGATTTTTCCAACCCTGTACCCCTTCTCTATAGCAACATTCATCTCTATAGTGCACCAGGTCCCTGTTAAAGCCCGCTCATCATCTGAATGATTGCATGGTTCTAGCTGGCGGAGTTCTGCACATGTAGAGCACAGCACAAACATGAGCTTTCCACCTACCCTCGACGGTAACACTGGGAAGAAGAGACCTCTTGGCGGGTAAACTTTGGCTTTTATCAACCCGAAGTAATCTGTAGGAGAATCAAAGTTCTCATGGACTATTATCGGATGTCCAAGGGGGTACTCCCTGTTTTTTTGTACATGGGGATAAAGGGACGTGAAATCATAATAACGAATCTCCTCCCCCTTCGCCGGCTTGTAGTACAAACACACTGCATTTGTACGTCCACCAAAGAGGGCATCCCTCAGTTCTAAGGGCTCTGGAAACTGTGCGGTGGCAAGGAAGTTTTGGACTTCTTTGTCAGTTTTTATCATGTTTTTCCACTCATGCTCCCATACTGATCTCACTTCATAACCCATGCTTTTCAGGATTGCTGTCCGCTCCTCAGTAGCATTATGAAGCTGCCTGTAAGTTTTACCAATCAAGGGGTTCCAGTCCTCTGCAGGGTAGCAGAGGGGGCACCCGTGATAAAAACAACCCAGAAATTCCAGACAGACTGGCTGACCATTTACTACAGCATAGCCATCAACAAAATATTGACCCACCTGAACCTCACCACCATTTAAGGCATGCTGGATGTCTAGGTTTTCTTTATGTTTAAGGTACAGCAACCATTGGATGGCAGGTGTTGAGTATCTTTTGACCTGGTGGTGATAATTATCTGCAGGTGGTATCGCTATGGAATCTTCAGGCATAAATTTGAACCTGTACATGGCTAGGCTCACGCTGGCCAGAGTTAGGTATTGGAGGGGGTCTATGGCATAATATTCAGTTTCTTTTTTTTCCACAATCTTTTTTAAGGTCAGCGTCATGATTTCGTGGCGATATTTTGTACAAGCCTGCACCAGGATATGTACATCCTGCTTGCAATAATGTGCTATCTCGTTTTTCATGTCGAATGTCTGCATTTTATTCTCTTCATACCATTCTAAAAAAGCTTTCTGCTCAGCAGGCATCATGTACTGCAGCCCGTAGTCTTCTGGCGGGGGCAAAGGCCCTACATAATTACTATTTTCAGGCCTGTTAAAATAGTGTGGGAAATATCATTTGCACCCCGAAAATCCAAGCGCTTTCGGAAGCTTAGAGAGCCCGATGGGCAAATGGCTGAGTGAATCCATGAATTTTATGCCTAGGCCTTTAACGGTGACACAGAGGAGTTTCCCACCTTGAGCTATGATATCTACATCCAGTTTTTCTTTAACCAGCTGGTTAAGCATGAAATAACAGTCATAACCTTTGGAATTATGGGCTATGAAAGTAGTACCGCTAAAACGATTATCTTTAGTGAATGTCAATATAAAGTCTGCTATGCACGACTCTCCTTTGAACTCCCAAGTCCGACCATAAGGCCAACGTCTCACCTTTTTCTTAGCACTCCTTACACCAAGGATCTTCTCCTCCTCAACCTCCTCCTCCTCATCCGTGTCAATCTCACCCACCTCACCAGTAGCAGCATTTTTTTCAGGGAGCACATTCATTTCATCCTGAAAACATTCCACAGTTTCCCCACCAAAAGCCTCAGCAAAGCAGTAATTAGCTACATGTACGCCTGTGTCTTGTTGTGCCTCGATGTCATAAAATATATATTGCGTTGAAATTTCAGGGTATTTAACAGGTTGCATAATGCATAGATGTTTTTCATCATCCTCTTTTAAGATATCCCAACATATTGTGCATTGACGCCCTCGGCAACTGGCAGTGCTATGATCGTACTTTTGATAATGCCTACATTGTTTACAATATATCTTAAGCACACAGGGCACTTTACCTTCTGAGGCCAGTTTGTCATGAGCTTTTAAACAGTCAGCTGATTGGCAGAGCAGTTTGCAACAACCACATCTCTGCTGTTCATCTATTTTAGGGGTACAATCCTCTTTCAAACACATCCTACAGAAAAATAGGCAGCGATGTGTATGTTGATAGAGGGTGTTACAATAGGAGCAGTAATTTTTTGAACCAAAAAGCCCCTTTACATTAAGAACACCATAGTAATGACAATCATACAGGAATAGGGTATGTGTTTGGGCATAGCGCTGAGTCCCCGACTTAAATAAGCCCCAGCCATCCTTATTATAAAGAGCAATTTGGATATTTCGCTGTAGATGGTGTTCAAAAAGACCAATGTCATTCAAAGACACCTGTTTCTGCTCAGGCCACCCAACCTCCTGACAGAGCTGTTTAGCAGCTTGCACCAGCTCAGAGTCTGTAGGTATTGCACCACAATCAGCATGAGCTATGACAGCAGACAAACTTCCTGCGAAACAGAGCATGCCATCCACACTCTTAAAATCTACCAGATGTTGCCTCTTTTTAGCAATGATGTTGCTGTATGGTATAGTTTTCAAGCGTCTGTTTGGCCTACCGCCGCCTCTTGGTGGTTTAACAATTGTAACAACTAAACGTAAAGCACCCTCTGTACAAAGTTCCATGTTGCTCTGTAACAAATTACTCATATTTGTTAGGAATGCCTCGGGGTCCAAGGCTTCTTTTGACTGTTTTACTGAATATAAAGCATCTCTCATGTTACCACCCTCAAGCCGCATCTGAACAAAATCTTCAGGGTCAATGTTCTGGTTGATATCATTAAGCACCTGCTGTATTGCATTATAAAGTGCTGACATTGCATCAGCATAGGAACCAATATGCTCCAGATTAACAAAGCGGAAAATAATACCCCTACGCATAGCATTATACTGTTCCTGCACCCAGGTCCATGTTCTCAAAATTTCAGCATAAACAGGGGGAGCTTGCTGACCAGATGATGCATTGTCATTTACAGAATCTGGAGATTCACCAACCTCACCCTCTGGATGATGTGAGGTCTCTAGAGAACAGGGCTGTGAAGATTCACCAACCTCACCCTCTGGATGCTGTGAGGTTTCTAGAGAACAGGGCTGTGAAGATTCACCAACATCTACCGCTGGGTGATGTGAGGTCTCTAGAGAACAGGGCTGTGAAGATTCACCAACATTTACCTCTGGGTGCTGTGAGGTCTCTAGAGAACAGGGCTGTGAAGATTCACCAACATTTACCTCTGGATGCTGTGAGGTCTCTAGAGAACAGGGCTGCTGAACATTTGTGGGGTTATGGTGTGTAGCAGGCCTGGAACGCTTTTTGCGACGTGAAAGAAACTTTTTAGCATTTCTCAGCAGTTTGCTAGCTATAACCCTACAAGACTGATCCCCTCTGGCCAAGACTTTTTTCTTTTTCAGGGTTCTTTTCTTAAAATAGCTATAACCCCGCCCTCTTTGATAATACATGCATACAGATTCAACATGATAACCTTCCATGGTTTTAATAGAATCACAATCATTCATGGCTGACATGTGTTGCTCAAGACTTCTAGCATATCGCGTAAGCTCCATGAGGGAATATGAAGTGTATTTAACAAAGCCAAGCATACTTTCTAAAACCTTATAATGGTTTTTGGTTTTTGTTGAATCAGTGGCATCGTAGAGCTGCCTGGAGAGTTGCTCCTTTCCACAGGGACATCCGGTATTGGTGGCTCAGGAAAATGGGATTTGCATGCCCTTTTGCATGCTGGTTCTTTTATACTTCCTAAAATAAATGATACGACAGCAATAATCAATATCTCTAGTTTTCTCAACCCACTAACTGCTTCTGAGACTCTTTACACACACACACACACACACACACACACACACACACACACACACACACACACACACACACACACACACACACACACTCACCTGAACTTTTCCGTTTCATGCTGCCTGGGTTGACCACCGCAGGATGAGGATGAACAGTTTCATTGTTGTCTGAAATATAACAATGAAATTTATTGTTGTAGTATGAAGTATAACAAAGGATTTTGTGCCCTCTTGTATTTACTGCCATACCAGAATATTAAAAGGGGGAACTACACACCTTTTGAGGACATTGTCAAGGGCTGAGGCGAGGGTATTTTCCTAAAATCTTCTTTTGTTGTGCTCAAATGGGGATCATTGCCTGAAATATTACAAATATTTTTACAGGGGTGTGTCAGAAATACCCCCACCCACCCTAAGCTTATTGCCAAAGCAGAATTTATAAGGAGGTTGTGAAATAGTACCTTTTTTTGAGGATCCCTTCATTGGAGAGGCATCAACAAAGTCATCCGCTAAATATTTATCTAAAACATAAAAATATGCCACTAAAAATCACAGGTCCCATTTAATATGCCATACCAGAATATTTAATGGAGAACTACACACCTTTTGAGGACATTGTCAAGGGCTGAGGCGAGGGCATTTTCCTAAAATCTTCTTTTGTTGTGCTCGAATGGGGATCAGTGCCTGAAATATTACAAATATTTTTTACAGGGGTGTGTCAGAAATACCCCCACCCACCCTAAGCTTATTGCCAAAGCAGAATTTATAAGGAGGTTGTGAAATAGTACCTTTTTTTGAGGATCCCTTCATTGGAGAGGCATCAACAAAGTCATCCGCTAAATATTTATCTAAAACATAAAAATACGCCACTAAAAATCACAGGTCCCATTTAATATGCCATACCAGAATATTTAATGGAGAACTACACACCTTTTGAGGACATTGTCAAGGGCTGAGGCGAGGGCATTTTCCTAAAATCTTCTTTTGTTGTGCTCGAATGGGGATCAGTGCCTGAAATATTACAAATATTTTTTACAGGGGTGTGTCAGAAATACCCCCACCCACCCTAAGCTTATTGCCAAAGCAGAATTTATAAGGAGGTTGTGAACTAGTACCTTTTTTTGAGGATCCCTTCATTGGAGAGGCATCAACAAAGTCATCTGCTAAATATTTATCTAAAACATAAAAATATGCCACTAAAAATCACAGGTCCCATTTAATATGCAAACAACACATGATCTCCCCCCCCCCAAATATATTGCAATGACATTTTATTTAAAACCATTTTTGTGAGAGGCATAACTGACCTAAATCTTTTCCAGGGGGTGGTGCGAGTCCCAATTTTAGGGGTTTCATTGGCAGAACGGGGGGGGGGGGGGGGGCGGCGACCTGAAAAAGGTTTGCAAGTTACAACATGTCTGTGCACACGCTTAAGACACAGGATGGCAGGCATCACCCATTCTGTACTCAGCAAATACCTAATGCATGCTTGTTGCAGCTATTTATCAGAAAATGAGAAACAGACACCCCATCATCAAATGCATCAGCTGACCGAAAGCCTGAATAATATTTTAGAAAAAATTGTTGCCTCTATACAGCCCAACTTTGAAAGCAAGATTCACAGTTATTTGCAGGAGTTACAGCTGCGCAATATTAGTGAAACATGCAGCCTGTTTATGAAGACTGCTGCAGTCACAGTTTCTGATAATCAGATGAATTGGGGGTGCATATTAGCATTAATAATGTACGCTGCCTGCTTGTTAAAACAATTTCAACAAACCCACGGTGTTTTGTCTACAAACGATGTCAGCCAGATGGTACAATGCGTGACTGAATTTTTAACAACCCATAAAACCTGGCTTTGGAATCTGGAATCTTGGGTAAGTATATTTGAAAGAAAAATACCCCCCCCCCCATGATTCTCTTACAAAGTATTGAAATAGTATTTTGACACAGTCTTCCCCCACCCCTTTTCTCATGCAGGAAAATGGGCTGGCAGCAATATTAGATGCCCACAACAGGAGACCTCCAGCAACTAATTTTCTGAGAAAACTTATGATCAACCTCTTTTATAAAGTATTTTAACAAATCTCTAAATGCTGTAAGCTTATAATCACAGAATAAAAGTTTTTAACCATATGAAACGCATGTAGTCTCATTAATGTTAAGAACATTTCAACTGGTCCAAGATTTAAACATTTAAAAACTACTAGATTTGGAAATATATCCAATTAATTTCCCATGATCCATAATTAATGCCTTCTAAACAAGATTTTCAATAAATCCATAAAGCAAACAACAGGAGACCTCCAGCAACTAATTTTCTAGAAAACTTATGATCAACTCTTTTATAAAGTATTTTAACAAATCCAAGTGCTGTACTAATCAGATAACAGTTGTTGAACATATGAAATTTGTACAACATAAAACATTTCAATTGGCAAATTTGCTTAAATAATACTAGTTTGGAAATATCCATATTCCAAATAATAATTTGCACTCTCATTTTCATGCAAATCTCAAATAAATGCAAACAGGAGACCTCCAGCAACTAATTTTCTGAGAAAACTTATGATCAACCTCTTTTATAAAGTATTTTAACAAATCTCTAAATGCTGTAAGCTTATAATCACAGAATAAAAGTTTTGAACCATATGAAACGCATGTAGTCTCATTAATGTTAAGACACATTTCAACTGGTCCAAGATTTAAACATTTAAAAACTACCTAGATTTGGAAATATATCCAATTAATTCCCATGATCCATAATTAAATGCCTTCTAAACAAGATTTTCAAAATAAATCCCATAAAGCAAACAACAGGAGACCTCCAGCAACTAATTTTCTGAGAAAACTTATGATCAACCTCTTTAATCTAAATGCTGTAAGCTTATAATCACAGAATAAAAGTTTTGAACCATATGAAACGCATGTAGTCTCATTAATGTTAAGACACATTTCAACTGGTCCAAGATTTAAACATTTAAAAACTACCTAGATTTGGAAATATACCAATTAATTCCCATGATCCATTAATGCCTTCTAAACAAGATTTTCAAAATAAATCCCATAAAGCAAACAACAGGAGACTCAGCAACTAATTTTCTGAGAAAACTTATGATCAACCTCTTTATAAAGTATTTTAACAAATCTCTAAATGCTGTAAGCTTATAATCACAGAATAAAAGTTTTGACCATATGAAACCAAGTATCTCATTAATGTTAAGACACATTAACTGGTCCAAGATTTAAACATTTAAAAACTACCTGATTTGGAAATATACCAATTAATTCCCATGATCCATAATTAATGCCTTCTAAACAAGATTTTCAAAATAAATCCCATAAAGCAAAAAAACTACCTTCTCAGCACCAAGTTGTCTGGAAAACTGATCATCTCAAAAGTAGTACACTATGCAATGCAAGCGTTATAATGTAAAAACTGTATTAATAATCTTTAAAGAGGGCCCCACAATGGGCATGAGATGCACTCTGTTTGCAGTGGCGTTAATATTAACACTGATACTGGCCCAGCCTTTGTAATCAGAGTTTCGGCCTCAGGACACCAAACATTTGTGTACAGCTGAAAAGAGGGGGTTCCTGTATTTTTCAGAGACATTGATCCGTTGCTTGTGTACACTAGGACCCAAACTTATCTTATTTAATAAATTCATGGTATTTCTTCAGCTTTCAAAACTCTTTTATAATTAAATTCCTTTAATTTCTCCATGCCCATCTGTAATATTTTTGATATTTTTAGCAGACTTATCCAAACGATGTTTAATTATAGCCATACAAGGATTTATTGTCATCAATATTTCAAACCTTGAAGAATTATATACAATAATATAGTATAAGCATTCTTGTCTCTTCCTCACACACAAAACACACACACACACACACACACACACACACACACACACACACACACACACAAACTGTATGATGTTGTGTTCTGCCTTGTGCTTTCAAAATATTCCCTTTGATATTTGCCAATGAGAATGTAGAGCTAAACGTAATTAACAGTATTATAAAATCCTCATAGACGAGTGCTGGCGAACCTTTTAGAGACCAAGTTTTAATATTTGTGGAAAAGAGAAGCCTTTTGTTCTGTATTAAATAAAAATTCTTTCATTTTATTCTGAGAAATATTTCCATCATTTGTGAAACCAGGCTTATTGTAACACATTTTGGGCATGAGGTGGCGCTGCTGGCAAAGTTTTCATAAATGCACTTTGCTGATAGTTTCTGTGAGCTAGTTAAGGGTTGTTTGCTGTCTGTTTTAATAATTACACAAACCACAGTAAAGGCTAACACTGAGATTAACCGCTTACCAGCCAAGACACCTAATCAGCTTATGGTTCTGATGACAATCAGCTAAAACACACGATTCTTGCTCTACCTTGAAAACAATGGGTTTCTGTATTTTATCTATAATTAAAGTCGTTTAATTTCCACGTGTACCTCTGCAATATTTTTTCAAGAGGGCCCTAGAGCTGGTGTTTGCAGCTAAGTTAATTATTAGAAGTGAACCATGCAAAATCAGCTAAAACATACGCTTCTTGCTTTACCTTGAAAACAATGAATTTCTGTATTTTACCTATAATTAAAGGCCTTTAATTTCCACGTGTACCGCTGTAATATTTTTCAAGATGGTCCCCTTTTTAATATCATCACAATAAAAACCAAAACAGATTAATTTGTATAACAGCCTTTTATTTAGGAACAGAATTACATCATGGATTGCACGGTGGCAGGCAGGCCTGAACAGGATTGAAAAGGGGGCACCGGTGTTTAGATTTTCTAAGCTTCTTGACAAAGCTGACTACCATCGTATCATTGCCCACTGAATCGCCAGTGTACATTTTTAATATTTGTGGAAAAGAGAAGCCTTTTGTTCTGTTCTGTAAAAAGAAGACACAGTGATAGCCGCAGGTGGCAGCTAAGGGATGCTGCAACTGACTCCTTTGGTATGTTATCTCATTGGTCTGCCTCATTAAAAAGTCATAGATGTCTTCAGGAAATAGCGGATTATTTGGGGCTGCTCCATATGAATCAAAAAACTCCGCGGGGCCATGTACTGGTAGATAGATAGCCAGCCAGTGTTCGCCAGGCAGTGTTGTGAGGATGGGTGTTGACCACGATCCCAGCTGGCGCTTGGTAATAATCGCCCGGGGTAGCATATCACTGGGATAAACACCTGCAAAGTATTTGTTTTTATGTAATAAATTCAATATCTGGACTGTGTTCATCTTCACATGTAATCAAAGAGGACGTTTCTGCTGTGATTAATTTCAATCACGTTGTCAAATACCCCATATAAAATCATATTAATAGTGTTGGGAAGGGGTACAGCAAAGCGGATCTCGGCTCTGAGGTTACCTGTTCTGATCAGAGAATAGTGGTCAGAGCAGGCCTGATCAGGGGTGAGGTCAAAAACATACAGTGTGTACCCCTGCAAAAATTCGTGACGGTTAATAGCTATGTCCAATCTTTCATGCTTCTCCCCGTGGCTTTGGCCAATTGCATGTATTCACGTACGCATAGGTTGTCTCGAAAATTAGGCTGTAGAGGCTTTGATGGGGTCTGAACTCCATCCACATACAACGCTACAAAATTGACGTTGTAGTGTTTAAAGTTGAAGGGGTTTCGTGTGTATTGACCGCTGAATGCCTCATTGTCAACAAAGCTTATGACCAGTTTCTTAGGCAGTTGCCCCCAAAAAAGATTTTCTTGGTTGCAGACAAGACTCCCCGCAGCTATGCTGAAAACTTTCATTCCGATCCGCTCAACAGGATACTTTGCATTAGAGGTAAGAAGCGCTTCACTGTGCCCTAGACGCACACCGGGGGATACTTTCACTCTTTTAACAAACAAAGCTGCATTTAAAATATGTACTGTATAATTTGCATTGTCATCTCCACTCATCAAACAGAACGCATCCTTGCTGCGTGTGAGTTTGATCTTCACATCTACACCATTCAGCAGCATTTTGTCCTGGAAAAATATATCGCTGTGTAATGGGCCCATCAGATCCCAGGTCCGGCTACCTGCTGTCTGATGTGCTCTAGATTTAAAGCCCCAGTTTCCCTCACCAGCGGCTAGGCTTGTAGATTCCATCGTTTGATAGGCATCTTTATAAAAACCACCTGCTGCAAATTGTGTACTCAAGGCATCGGCGCTGTAGTTCAGAAGCAGTTCTAAAATGGCTCGGTAGGGATAACAGTTGTGACTCTGACTGATCAGCCTATCGCCGAGGGTAACATCCAGCTGACTAAACAGCGAGGCAATGGGGTAATTGACCAACCCCGTTTTGGCGGCATCAGCCATGTTTGAACCATCTGCTTTTGTTATTTTGCAACACAGAAAAAGAAGCGAATGACTGAGGTCTAAATAAAATTCACTCGCACCTGTTATATAAAATTCCACAGGTGCATTAGGGCTTAGGGCTGACAGAGGCGGGACTTCAACGTACATACTGCTTTCCACGCAGGTTTGTGTTGGTGATATTTGAAAAAGATCCAGCTCGGATTTGGTACATTCTTCAGAGGAGTTATGAATGAATGCCATTTTAAAATATGTCTCTTCGCTTTGATTTTAGTATCTTTGTCTTGCGGCCTCCTCTCCTCTTCCTGACCTGCAGCTTCTGATTTTTTCTACCACGGATACCCCTTCTTTTTAGGGGCTGAGGTGCTCCAATATGTTGGTGAGATGCTTTTCGTTTAACTCCTCCCCTTCTTTTTAGGTACATGAGACCCGAACCTTCTTGGGTTCTCACCTTTTTCATAACATGACTCACTACGTCTCCAGCAATGTTGTGCATGGCTGTCTTAACATGAGGTTTAATAATCTGAAACCCCCTCCTCAAAAGAGGAACAGCCCTTCTGAAAAGTCCACGAAAAATGCCCCCCAGACCTGCTCCATACATGTTTACAGCTCCATGGAAACCAGGTAGACCACGGCCTGCCTGGGCTTTGTAGTAGGCCCTATAGGCATCTACATTTCCATAATCTTTAACGACAACCATTTTTGGATCATGCAGCTCTCTTTTGCACGCTCTAAAAATAACCTCTTCTGGGTCGAACGTGTAACCTCACGACAACTTTCCCCCAGTTGAATGGCACGTGTTGGTTCTGGTCGGTCTTTATTTCAATGCTTATTGTGTTGATGTGGCTCTTGCTCATTAACATATAATGCGGCTTATCGTAAGTTACGGTGACACATTCATAAGTTTCTCCTCTGACGGGTATGCACCGTAACAGGGGTACAGAGCTGTCTCCTACAATTTGGTGCTCTATGATATCCGTATACAGGTACAATGCGCTGACCCCTCCGGTAATGTCTGCAGCGTGGTCTATTTTATTGACAGGAACATCGGGTGGTAGGCCCAATAGTGGGCTAACCCCCAGTGGCTGAGATTTTGTATGTGTTTTCCCCTATGAATCTAACTTTACCCTTTACAGGGTCGTAGACAAAACGTATTTTAGGCGGATCTATGGCTACTTTTATATTGTCATTCATTTCATCCAAAACAGATTGAATGCTCTTGTAATAACCTCTGTGTAGTAGAAAGCCCCATTTAGTTGCATCCTGATAAATGTAAAACATGGCATTTTCAGTCAGTGTGTACCAGCTGCGGGGGTACTGAATTTCAGCCAGACCAACTTCCCATGCACCGCTCAGATCTAAGGGTTGTGGTAGCAGTGTTGTAAAATTAGCATTTGTATTTTGAGGAAATATTTCCTTGCATGCATTGCTGGGGAGTGTGATGTAAAATCCGTTATCTCCCATTTCCAACTCTTCTATACAGGGTCACAAATTTCAGAGGCAGCCACCCAGCTGTTGAACTTACTGGGCCAACCCTTCCATTTCACTGTGAAGTTTTCTTGAGCCACGGCCTTTTGTGGCCAATACCTTTTCAATTCTATACACCCGGTCTTCTCGGGGGTTCACTTTTTGTAGTTCTTCGGGATAGAATGTCCCCACAATAGCATCACCATGGTAATCTGTTAACAGGTATACGGGTCTCTTTGCTTTTTTGATAACCTGATCCACTATAAATATCTCTGTAGTAAAATTCTGTTCATAACCCTTATCGAACACCCCCTTTATTTTTGAAACCCTGACATGGTCTCCTTTTCTGAACAGCGGCCTCTCCTCTTTCGTTTTAGCAGAGGTCCCATAGATTGTTTTCCAGATGGCCAAAGAGTTGTGAGGGGTCACATCTACAGGCCTAGCCTTGATAGTTCTGTGCATGCTGTGATTATAGCTTCTTAGGAGCTGAGGCAATACATCCATATATTTGTACGTATTATTGGCTGTGAAATACCGCCACATTTTTGTTTTTAAAGTTCTGTTAAACCTTTCCACAACACCAGCCTTGACCTCATTATTGGTGACAAAGTGATGTATCCCATGTTTCTTTAACAGCAGGCTTACAGGCTTATTTAGGAACTCTAAACCTCGATCTGTTTGAAGCTTCTCGGGATGTCTATGGTTTTGTTTGAAAATGGCCGCTAAAGCTTTGGACACCTCCCGCCCCATCTTGTCTTTGAGAGCCACAGCCCAGGCATATTTAGATAAAATATCAATGCATGTTAATATGTACTTGTAGCCCCTGTTGTACTCTGAAAATTGCTGCATATCTACCAAATCCGCCTGCCATTGTGCATCGACTCCTGAGACAATAGTCTTGTTTCTTTTAAAATGGATGTTACAGCAATAGTCCATTTCCATTTATTTAATTATTTGCATTAGCCATGGCCTTAGCAAAAGAGAACAACATTTAAATAGATATAAAATTGGCATAGCAAATCATAAAAGTAAATACATAGAAGTAAATACATATACTTGCAACATTCCTGTACAGAATCTGAACAAATAATCTGTAAATGATTGTTAGTTTAAAATCATGGTTGGCCTCATTTTAATTGCTGCTGCTAAAAATTTAGCTGTCAGCAGTGTCACCTGATTGTCTCGGTCTCCAAGGAGTAATGATATATAAAAGTCAGATGAACGACCTGGCTTCTTTGCTAACATGGGAAAAAGTAATTCTTGCCGCACCTCTCTATAAAAGGAACAAAACAGTAACACATGGGCAAGTGTTTCAACACCTTCACCACATGGACATGTGCGGTTTTGTAGAGGTGTTCCTTTAAAGCGACCCTCTAGCATAGCTGAAGGCATGACATTAAATCGTGCACATGAAAAGGCCCTTCTGTGCTTTGGAACTGTTAGCACATTTAGATATTGTGCCATTGTTTTTGGATGACTTAACGCTGAGTTGTCATACCAGGGGCATAATTTATTGGTGACAGACAGATTATTTTGATATTCAATGTCATGTATACGCTGCTCTAATAAACTTCTCGCCCTACTATACCCAGTGGTCACTAGATGATCGGGCGACAGTCCCAGAGAGTATACTTTGGATTTGATATCTTTCATCCATCTACTCTCATAAGAATCCTTCATGACAAAAGGAAGCAAACCAGAGGGAGCTTGATTCAGTCTTAGCCAGTAATTTAGTGTCCTGAGCCAAGCCTGTGTATGCACGGAGAGGAGGCCACTTTCCAACCTTAATGTGGCATTTGGGACACAGCTAGGGACAGCAAATATTTGTCTAAGAAATTTAGACTGTACAATTTCTAATGATTTTAGATTTCTATTGGCCCATATTGGAATCCCATATAGCATCTGCGCTAATGGCTTGGCTCTGTACACTTCTAGTGCTGCTGGTATGAAATTGTGACCTTTAGTGAAAAAAAACTGTTTCAGGATTTTTATAGTTTGTGAGGCTTTTTCTACCACATGTTCTTGCTGAGCTGTCCAGGTTCCTGATGACTGAAAAACCATACCTAGGTATTTAAAGACTCTGACCTGTTCAATTGGTTGCCCGTCCAGGGACCACTTAGAGAGTCTGAAGTGTTTTGAGAATACCATTATTTTGGTCTTGCTGTAATTTACCTCTAGATGTTCCTTCTGACAGTAGTTGGAGAATGCCCTTAGTTGTCTTTTCAGACCCACTTTAGTTTGAGATAGAAGTACTGCATCGTCTGCGTACAGTAGGGCTGAAATGGGTTTAGTTGCTATTTTAGGAGCATGGTGTGTTGGAGATGATAAATGCTCTACAATATCATTCAGATATAAATTGAACAGGATTGGAGCTAAGACACACCCTTGTTTTACCCCTTTTTTAGATAGCATTGGTTCTGTTAAATGCCCATCCACGGTGCAGCGTACCCTCAGCCAGGTATTGTTGTAAAGGCATTTGATTAGAAAAAGCAGTCTTTTATCTATAGTTGTAGAGGCTAATTTTTCCATAATCGCGCTCGAGTTATGGAATCGAATGCTGCTTTGAGGTCAATAAATGCTGCATACAGCCTGCCCCTTTTCTTTTTTGCATATTTATCAATGAGATGATCTAGTACGAAACAATGGTCTATGGTGGATCGCCCCTGACTGAATCCTGCTTGCTCTACTGCCATAATATTTTCATCTTGAATCCAATCAGTTAGCTTGTTGCAGAGGTGTTTAGCATATAGCTTACTTATTACACATAATAGGCTGATTGGTCGATAATTGGCAGGGTCTGTTTTAGCTCCTTTTTTGTGTATGGGAATTATTACAGAAGTGTTCCAATCCATGGGTAACAATCCTGTTTGATCAATAAATGTGAATAAAACTACCAGCAGGGGAGTCCACCAGGTGATGTTGGATTTTATAAGTTCTGGGGGCAAAAAGTCAATTCCAGGGGCTTTGTTGTTTTTAAGTTGCTGGATAAGACTTTCAACCTCCTTTGCTGAGACTGGTGGCCACTTAGGGAGCTCTTCTGTTGCTACTGTTGTTTGGGTGTCCTGAAAAGTGGAGTCTGAGAACAATGCCTTATAGTGTTGCATCCATTCTATGGGCCCTATAACACACTTTGGATCTGACCAACCATTATTCATTAAGCCTGTTATTGTTCGCCAGAAGAGACTAGTGTCTTTGTCATTAGAAGCTTTTAGCAAAATTTGCCATGCCCTTGTGGTTGCTTGCTGTTTTTTCTCCTTAATCAAGGATTTGTATACTTGTCTACTGGCTACAAACTCATTTAATAGAGTTTGTAAATGAGTTTTCCTATACTTATGGTATATTTTCCTCATTTGGCTCTTGGCCTGCTTACATTCATTATCGAACCAGCAAGGAGTTTTTAAAGCTCTTTGGTGGCCTGCATTGGTTACCGTTGTTTTTAGTTTAGCTCCTAGTTTTCCGGTCAGTGCTTGAAAAAGTTTTACTGCCTCAGTGTCACAACTGGCATTGAGAATGGCATTTCGGTCGTTCATATATTCCTCAGTTTTAAGTAGCTGAGTCAGAGTGATACCCACTGCTGGGGACCATTTAATTCTCTTACTACTAGTCATTTCTAAGTCTTTGTTGGGGTACAAATGTAAATCTAATCGGGGGTTACTATGTGTTGGATGTGTTAGCATCATTGACAGGGGTAGATGGTCACTTTCTGTATTATTACCAATTTCAAATTGAGTGACATAGTTATATGCAGAATATGAGATTGCTATGTAATCGATTACACTACCACCCCTCTTGGTGAAATGAGTGTATTCTCCCGATAGATCACCATTCACTGACCCATTTAGTATTAAGAGATTTCTCCTTCTTGTAAACTGAGCAAAACAATACCCTGCATAATTACATGTTTTATCTTTAGATGATCGGCATTTTCCCTCAATGTGTAGTCATCTGTATCCAATACCTGATGGAAGTGGGTATATAAATTTTCATCGTTGATACCTAATCGTGCATTGAAATCTCCAGCTATGATAAATATAGCCTTAGGATATAACCATTCGAGTTGTTCTACATAATCATCAATTGTACCCCATATATTGCTAATAATAACTTTTTTTGAGCATGGTGGTATATATACATTGACTATCAGCAGAGAAAATTCAGAGAATAGAATATGGCAAGCAATTACATATAACCTAGAGGGGGTCACCTGGGATAGTATAGTATTAGATGTTGGAACTAAACTGATATGGTTGGCTTTAAGCTTTGTGGAAACCAGGATCCCAAGGCCTCCCTTAGGACGGCCATGTCTGGAGCTAGAGTCAGCTTTTAGTAAATAGCTTGCAAAGCCATCTAGCTCCAGTTCTTCCTTCTCCCAGGTTTCCTGGAGAAGTACTATATCATACTCCCTAATAAACTTTTGAAAGGAAGGATCTGCTACCTTCCCTCGCCAACCTGCAATGTTCCAGGAAAGGAATGTCAATGTGGGGTATTGTTGATTTATCAATGGTCATCCGGACGTCGATGGATCAGAGATGAATATTTTCTTTCCTGCAGCAGAATTGAGGAGGGTATCACTTCCTGGGATAGCTGTTTGGTTTATGTGTGTAGGGCAGGCGTGCTGGAAAGTTGGACAGTTGTCCCCTCGAGTAGCGGTGTCTAAACAGTAGGCTGCTGCCCTCTCGCTGGATGGAACTCTGTTTCTTCCTGAGATCCACTCTTCCCTGCTCGGTGGCTCACAAGAGACTATATCTTCCTCTGCATGTTCAATCAGCTCCACTGGTGGGTTCCATACACTTACATTGGATACAACAGAAGAGGCGGGGTAAATTGGGCAGCCTATCTTCTTAGTGATTTTCTCGGGGGAACCGATTTCCTCATCCCCCAGTTCTCTCATCTGGGTCCAGGTGGCTGAAGTCACGCTTTCTGGTTTTGGGGTAGGGATCAAATCGCAAATGCCTCCCTTTGGAGCAAGTTTATTCAGTAGGGGGTTTATTTCCACTGAGATCTGCAGCTGTGTAGTAGGGACCTTCCTGTTCTGAAGTGCTAGGTTCCTTCCAGAGGTGCCTATTTCTCCTGCATCCAGATCTTTTATTTGTGACCAGATATGTGGATCATTTGTTACTGGATTTAATGTTGGGGTCCCATCATTGAAAGTGTTCTCTAGGGTAGTCTTGCGTGGTAGAAGACTAATTCTCTCTGGTGCCTGCCACTGCGAAGTATGTGGCTGTCCGTTCTGAGGTTTTGAATCAGCTCCCTTCTTTGCTCTTATTTTTGTCAGGTGGCCCTTTAGAAGCTCAAGTCTGTCAATTATCTCATTTTGTATTTCAGAGGGTAGAGTGTGGAAAGAGTCTAAAAGATTCTTCTCCTCAGGGACCAAGGGTCCAGTGGGTTCTTGTGTCCATTCCATTGGCTGCTGTGAGATATCCTCTTGCAACTCTGTAGCACTTGTGTTTTTTCCTGATATAAGTTCCCCCTGATGGCTGACAATAGTGGCCAAATCAACAGGATTAGTGCTATAATTTTCTCTTTCTGGGGGGCTTTTAGCATAATCTGAGGTAAAAGGCCTCAGTGGCAAAGGTGGTGCACAGTTCTCAAAGACTCTTACTACAGATATGCCCCTCTTGAGCAATGTGTCTTTACATTTATATGCCCGTTCAGCTGGGCTCCTTTTAGTGAATGTGACCATTGTATGAGCATTGTGAGCATTGAGGTGTAGATACTCCACAGACAACAGGTCCGCTAGGGTAAAAGCACCTGGGGAAGCCAATTCTAAAGTTCTTAATAAATGCAGTTTGCGCTTGTAATGTGGTGTGGGCCCCACTGGTTTCGGACAATTTATCAAAGCTAATTTTTGTCTGTTCAATACTAGTTTCCAGCCATGGTCTCCTGTGATCCTGTTGTTTGGGGGTCTAGGTTTCTGTGAGGTTTGAACCTGTGAGTTCTGAGAGGTGTCTTGCTGTGCTGGAATTGATTTAGATTCGGGAATTTGGGTAGAAGATCTCATTTCATCTCCTGGGAATGCTGGTTTTTTTAAGGTAGGCTTCTCAATACACTTAGTATTTTCATGTAGTGAGATGTTTTCCAGTAATTTGAAGAGTTTCTCAAACTGCATCTTTTTATGTCGACTCAGTTTAACATTTTTACATTTTTGCTTTTTTTCTTACTATTTGTGGCCCCCTTTTAGTAATCATTTTCCCACGAACCTTTTTGCAGCCCATACAAGTGATGATAGATCTGCTTGCATTGGGCCTGTTATTAGTGTCTTCTGTATCAGATTTTAGCCAGAGCTTTTTGCACATGTCCGCCAAAATAGTTAAGAGTTTGTTTGATTCACTTAGAAAGGATTTCATACGCTGTATGTCCTCTGTTAGATAGGCAAGCCAAGTCCCAAACACTGACTCATTTCCTCTAGGTGTTAGAATTTGGGCTGGGGATTCCTCTTCATTGGCAATCCTTCTGCTGGAGTTGCAGGTGATGATAACTTTACTAACTCCTCTGGCAGATTAGTCTTATTGGAAGATGTTAACACTTGGTGTGTCAGAATGTCAGCAGAGGCCAATTCAATAGCCAGATTAGCAGAACCAGATTCCTCTTGGTAGCAGTTTAGGTTTCCTTTGAGGTCCAAGGACCAATCCAGGCTACAGCTGACAGAGTGTATTTCCCTATTTTCTTCCTCCTTTCATTCTTCCCTTCAGGGAAGAACTGGGTAATTTTGGTTTGTACTTTCCTCTGTTTTAAAGGACCACTCACATAGGGAGGTGAGAGACCAAGGACTTTACAGCCCTTTCTGGTCAGGACCATTTTCTTACCAGCACAGGCCTGGCTCCTGCCTTACTCCCACCCACCTGTACTGCAACCAAGAAAGCTGTTTTCAGAGAGCTATATGATTATAATATTGTCTTTCCATTTTCCTCTGCCAGAAATTAGAGGGTTAAGCAAGAAAATTCAAGACAGACCTTTATGCTCTTTGGTGTTACCGCAGCAGCTTGGCGTGAGACCTTGGGAGGCACTTCTCTTGTTGTATTTCAGCTGTTTCCAAGAGTTCAGGGTGGTAGTTGAAGACTTAGGGGGTCACTGCTTCATGGGCGCTGTGAGCCGAAGGTGACTTAATGTCATATAACATTGTAAAAAACTGTATCCTTTGTTCTTCCTTAGTCCCTTGTAGCTTCAATCCTGGGCAGCTGGCTGTCGGAAGCTTATCAGTCTTTAGTTGTCTTTAGTTGCTTCACTGCTCTGGCAAGTGGATGATCCGGGCAGGCCCTCCGTCATTTATTCAATACTCTATCAGTTCCAAAAGCCTCCCTCTTCCGAGTTGTTACCGACCATAAATCTTGCTTGGGAGCGATAAGTGCACAAGGAGGAATGCACAAGGAGGAATGAGGAATGAGTCTCGCAATGAGTCTTGCAATTAAAACTGATGGTTAAAAGAAAGTTAAAATACAGGGAAAATAGCTTTAAAAAGGTGATTAAAAGATAAAAATAAATAGAATAAGAAGGGAGCGGAGCACAGCGTGAATGCTGCTCCTCCCTAGACCGGAACCGGAAGCCCAGCCCCTTTTAAAATGTATTCGGGCGGGCTTATGGAATGTATAGGCATCCTGATCAGAAAGCCATCGAGAAACATCCTTGACCCTTAATGATTTGATACGCTTTTTTGCCTCACTAAATAGAGGGGTCACACCTTCAAAACTTCCTACAGAATCCGGTGTATAATATATATTTTTTAGAACATCCCCGTGGTCAGGCATCTTAGCAGCCCACAGACATATGAACACAGATTAAGGGGTTAAATAAACTTTATTCACAAGAGAATAAGGCTGGAGCATTTTTAAGATTTCAAGACTTTTACCAGACTTATAATGTGTTTAATATTTGCAAATAATAGGACGGAAAAGGCTATTTTCTAAGTTTAAACATAAAGACAGACATTATTGAATAAGCTGTTATATTCTCAGAGTATATGTTGAAACCACTTGAAGCGTCAGAATTTTTTTTTTTTCACATGCTATGACTTCTCGGCAGATTCTTTTTCTCCAGCAGAGTGTCCTGTTGAGAGAGCATTAAACAGCCTCTTAGTTTTAAATTTTGCAGCCCCCCCCCACAACCCCGAACGAGAGTTATAAACAATTTAATGAAAAAACTCACCTCGGCCGCTGAACCGCTCTCATAACCCTCATCTGCAGAAGTCCAAATATCCTCTTGTGGCTCCTCTAGAGGCCCAGGTTCGGTACCATCTGAGCATTCACTCCGCGATTTCTCTTTTGGTTTCTGCCATGCTGCTCTTACTCCATGAGGACAATCACACTCAAGATCGGACCAAAACAGGGTCTCCTCAGCGTGAAGGGCAGGCTTGGGCGGCTTTTTGGGCACAGAGCTGGGCTTCCGCGATGGGGTGTTTAGGGGGCAGAGGGGCATGGAAAATCCCATAGGCCCGTGGTGCATGTGGGGGTGCAGACGCCTTTTCGGTTTCAACCGCTGCCTCTCTATCTTCGGGGTCCAGGATTTTGGCGGAGAGTCCGGGCTCTCGGGCTTCGGAGGGGAGTCCACGCTCTCTGCTTTCGGTGGTGAGTCAGGGGTGTCCTTCGGCAAGCTGGAGGAAAACCCGATCTTGCTTGAAGACGCCATCTTTCTCCACATAAACGGGACGGCGGGGACCATGGGCCAGTCGGTTTCAGGAACAGCGGAAAAGGCGGCGGCGGGCACCCTCTTCTTATAAAGGCCTCTCAGGCATGCGCACACGCAGCAAGACAGGCCCAGGCAACACATAGCCAGCGCCAGCGCCCTAGGGGAAGGCATGCCCGGGCATGCCTGAGGGGTGGGGTAGGGGGACCCCGTGACGTGTTGGGGGGGAGGGGGCAAGGCTCCCCATCCGGGTCAGGCAGAAGAGGACGTCACTTCCAGGTCAAAGGGCCCAGGAAGGTTCCGGTTCCGGGTAAGGGGGCGGGGCGGAAGGTAGGGACTTCCGGTAAGGGGGTAGGGCTTCCGGTAAGGGGCGGGACTTCCGGTAAGGGGGCGGGACTTCCGGTGTTTGATGGTTTTATTGCCCCTTTGACAGGAGCACCCCTTTCCCTACTACTGAGGTCACTAGAGCATGTGTCACTGTGGCCAGAGCAGGTTTCCCAAGAAATGGGCATAACTGGCGTACTAGTTTTAATTTTGCAAATGCATTCCTGGCCACAGCTGCGACCTGAGCATCTAGGCTCAAGGATGAGTCCAGGAGCACCCCCAAGCTGTGCATCTCTTTTTTTCAATTGGGGGGGGTTATCCCATCCAGTACAAGTCATATCCCTATCCTTTGATCTCCTTTTTGACTGACCAGAAGCACCTCTGTCTTGTCTGGGCTTAGTTTCAGTTTGTTCTTCCTTGTCCACATAAAATACATTTCACATAAAATACATATGTTGTATTGTGCTGTATGGTATTTATTAAGCTTCTTGCCACCTTTCTGCCAAAAAAGCACTCAAGGAAGCTAACAATACTAAAACACAGCATTTGAAACAAAATCTTATTCATACATAATTCAACAGCCAATTAATTAAAAACATAATTGAAATGCAACAATAAAAACTAATCTTTGATCCAAGTAGTTAAGCCCCTCTGAGAACAGACTAGCTTCCATGCTAATGGTCTGCCTGAATAAAATGCCCTTGCCGGCCAGTGTTAGGACAATATAAGAGGGTAGGAGCCTAGCTTCCCTTAACCAAATCATCCATAGCCTTATATTGTCTGCCAACAAGTTGTAAATGTTCATATATATTATAGATATATATTGGCTGAACAACTGGGCCTATGCCCAATTGGAGGCACCCAGGTTAGTGTACACCCCACCATTGGGGAGACAAAGAGAGAAAGGCTTGTAGACAGTGGCAGCTTGCAGAACTAGGTCACTTGTCTTATTCTGCCTCCGTGGCACAGTGATTAAATGCCTGTACTGCAGGTAAACCTGTGCTCAGGATCTGGGGTTCATTCCCCGGTAGCAGGCTCATGGTTGACTCAGCCTTCCATCCTTCCGAGGTCGGTAAAATGAGTACCCAGCTTGCTGGGTGGTGGTGCAGTGTGTAGCCTGCATACTGTAATTTAAAAACTGTAAACCACCCAGAGACTACTTGAAGTAGTATGGGGCAGTATATAAGCAGAACCCTTTTTTGCTTTTTTTAAAAATAGCTGTCTAGAAAAAAAACCATGTTTGACTTCTTAAGGCAGCAGAAATGAAGGGACTGAGGGAGGGATTCTGGGAGTGCTTCCTTCTTAAATGGGAAATGATTCCTTCTTAAATGGGAAATACCAGGCCTGCGCTTCTCTACAATTTCCACCCTTTCTTTCTCTCCCTTGGCCCTTCCTTCTTGCTAGATCTAGAATTAGTAATACAGTAACCACAGCATGGGCTTAGACCATTTGATCAGTTACACTGCAGTAGGAAAGGCAAGGAAGTTTCATTCCTAAGGTAGAGAGCATGCAGTCTCTATCTTTCTTAGCTTTCCTTTCTCTTTCCATCCTAATAAGCATGACACATCAAAGTATGTGGGACCCATGGAAGGTGCTCCATACTGTTAATGCTTCTTGGCTTGTTACTGAAACCTTTGGCTGCCCTTGGTTCATATTTCTCATTCATATTTCTCATATTTCTCATAGAAAGGTGCAGACAGTGTACCTTTCTAACATATATTAATTACACAGATCATACAGACACTGCACAAAGGTGTGTGAGTATCCAGCAGTGCATACAATCAATATCAAGATGGCCATTGACTGCATTTTTAAAATCCAAAACCTAGCAGATATTTTGCACTGCAGAGTGGCCCCACGTTATTTCTTTTTGCAAAATAAAAACCATGTGGGCCAAATGAAGTTGACAACGAACAGGCCTGAAAGTAGCTTGTCACGCAGCGTACATGTGCTGATGTTCACAAGAATCATAAAGGCAGAGGATCTGTAGGGAATGGACAAGTAGCAATGCTTTTCTTTAGATGGTGGGTCAGAACCCTTTTGAGACTGATACAAAATCTTGAAAGCTACATATAAGAATCATGAGGAATCAGAATAACCTGTATGAATGCAAAGTGAGGTGTGATTTTTTTTAATCTTAGATGTTTTACATATTGAGCTTCATTTCTCCCAAAAGCCAGAGCTGGCCCACCCCACTAGAGCCTCTATGATGGCTTTCTCACTCCATGTGGCCACCCCCAGGGAGGCCCATAAAGCTGTAATATGCAATCAGGTTTTCTCAATGGCCCGCCGGGCGGCATGGAATAAATCGCCAAGTTAGATTAGCCAGGTCCCATCCTTGGCATCCTTTTAAAATGCCTTAAAAACCTGGGTATTTAGGGATGCCTTTGGCAATTGCTAGATGTTTTGTTCTCCCTGTGTTTGTTATTTGTTTGTTATGAGTTGTTTTGCCTCTTGCCGGGTATTTGTTGTTTTCTCGCCATTATTGTCTTTTTATAATGGGTTTTTCCCTTTTTTGCTTTGTTTTTCTTTTTATTTTCTTTATTATTATTATTATTATTATTATTATTATTATTATTATTATTATTATTATTGTTGTTGTTGTTGTTGTTGTTGTTGTTGTTGTTGTTGTTGTTGTTGTTGTTTTAGGTGCTGTTTTAGGTGCTGTTTTATAAGTTGTTGCTGTAAACTGCCCAGAGTTCCTGTTTGAGGAAAATCGGTTTGTGGTATATAAATATAAAAATAAATAAATAAAATATTTTTTTCATATAAACTCCTGATTACCTCAGCCTTCTTACTCAAAATAATTTCTGCGTTATTTCATTGCTCTCTTACATGTTTTTTTTCTTCATAAATGGACTGCTTAATGTGTTATATGCTTGTCTTTCCTACGGTTACTTGATTCTTGGTTCCAGTGACTGGACAGTTAGAGATTTCTCTGAATCTTTATATAGGTAATGTGCCAACAACTCCATTAAAAATGCCGATAAGTTTTGCAATTTGCTTCTCGGTTGAGAAACTGTTAGTAGTTTTCAAGTGTGCAGCTATTAAGTGGGTGATCCTTGAACCTTGACATCATTCCATTGTTATCCACAGCCCAGTGGCTGGCTGCTCATCATCCTGTGGGAACTACACTCTTAAGAAGATTACACTAGCTCCAAAACAATCAAGTTAGACAGAGGGCAAAGTAGGAGAGTCTTTTAAACCGCTCACATCATTACTAGCCTCATTGTTTTGCAGATCAGAAACAGAGTAGAACGTGAGCATAAGGCTTCTGACTGACTCTCTGGATGCCAAGTGCTTTCAGCCCTGTTGATTACTGGTAAATGGACAACCTGAAGGCTAATCCATTCTTTGGCCCAGAGGCCTGGGCTGCTTTAAATCACAGGATCAAGATTATTTTGTAGTCAAGGCAAAATCCTCTTTTTGTTATGCCTTGGAATGTTTCATTTCACCAATCCCTATGCGTCTGTCATCTCTCGCCTAAATAGATAAAAATTGGTATTATGGAGAGAATTGATGTTTCTTAATAGGCTTTCTATTGATGAAAGGGCATTTTGTGTGAGGGGCAGCAAAGGACTCCAGCGCACAAGAGCAGCCCTGTTGGATCTGACCGAGGGTCATCCTGCCAAGCATTCTTACTCCCCCAAAAGGGACCTCTCAAATACACCCAGATAGATAGTTTTTGTTTTACTTCAGAATCTGTTTAAACCCAGAATATGTTGACTCGACACAAAGAGTTTCACCCTAGCCATCATGTCTTAATGGACACTGATCAACATACAAACTCAGAAGTGCTACCGAGGCACAATTTGGGGGCAGGCTTTCAGGTTCCAAGTTGTTAAGCTCACATAAGACTGGCTTACTCTTTAGCATCCTTCAGTCTCAAAAGACTATGGTATCATGCCTGGAGTAGAGATCCTAAAAACAGCACCTAGTGTGACTAAATAGACCAATTTGGGAATGGCAGTCTCTACCGCACTGGGGGCAGATGTATTCTGTTTCCTGCCTGGTCCTTGAGTTTCGTTCTTTCCGTGCCTGCCTCTTTTCCTCTGCCTGTTGGACAAATGCCTCTTCAAATTTATGTAGACCATGCTGTATCTCTTGACTCCAGACAGTGCGATCGGAGGTCAGGGTTTCCCAGCTGTTGAGGTCCATTCCCAAGGCCTTCAGGTCCCTCTTACAGATATCCTTATACCGCAGCTGTGGTCTCCCTCTGGGGCGCTTTCCCTTCATTAGTTCTCCATATAGAAGATCTTTTGGACTGGCTTACTCAGTGAAGTAATATTCTGTTTAATTGTACCCAGAAAGAATGTATACCATGTGCTTCTAGCGTTTATGCACTCCTCATATCATATATTTTTCTTAAGGTGATCACTAAATTCAGAGTCTAAAGTTATGTAACTGCATTGGTATATAAAGCTGAATTGTTTCAGGCTAGTTCTTTGAACCTAGCAATATATTTAATTACAAAAAACCAAAAATCTTGAGTACTGTTTACTTCAACTGCCAATGGATTTCCAAGAGTCTGGGCAGAGGGATCTTCCACCACAGTTATCTTGATAGGACTTGGTGTCTCTGGTATACAAAGCATGCATTATATCATGGAGATACAGCTTTTTCAAACCCAAAAAGTGCCAGTGACCCTATCCCCTGCCTCTGCCTAGTTGACCATAGGTAAATCTATTGTCTATCTATTTATTTACTTATTACATAGCTATCTTAAGTTACTAGGTTCTGTAAAAGTGGGAAAATCAGAGTACGGGGTATGATGGCTAGTCTCTTGTTATCGAACCATGGAGCAGAGGGGAGATCATGTAACCTCCCTTTTGACCCACTCTAGGAGGTTTCTGATCACCCACATGACTGGGAACATGACAGAACAGAGATGATGTTTAAGCAACTCCCCTTCCGCTCTGCTTTTAGGTGAGAGGATGCCAACCTATAGCACAAGCAGGATGATGGCCTCAGTTATATAAAAAGTTGAAATCTTGAAGGTTCTTTCTAGACTCTCCTATTATAAAGGTAAGACGTAGTGTGTAGGAAGGGGGGGTGTTTGTTTGCTGTGTGATACATTTGCTATGTGGTGCAGGGCTTGCAAACATAACACAGATATTTTATTTTTAAGAAAGGAAGTGGGTGAATCAAAGTGATCTCAAACAGCATCTGGTGTAACAGGAGTTAAGAGCAAGGTGACCTGGGATCAAGAATGACCCTACTCCATTACATTACATTTACAGTGGACCCTCCTATAACAAATGGTTTGTATAACATAAAATCTGTACAACATAAAAAATTCTGGAGATAGGGGAAATTTGCTTAACAGAATTGTCTATGGGGCGAATCTGTACAACAAAAATGGTCATGATTTGGGATTACTCCGTTTTCAATGCATTTCTATGGGAAATTTGTATAAAGGAAAATTTGCTTAACATGATTTCATTTGGAACGAATTAATTCCTTTATACAAGGTACCACTGTATATGTGATCATAAGCAATGCTGCTTTTGTGACCAACCTTTGCCGCATTAACAGGTTATATATAACAATGCCGGTCTCTGATACCATTATCCCTGTTAGTCTATCACAGTGTAAGTACTTTTAAGGCAGCCCTGCCAGTTTTCAATTATTTGCAAAAAACAAATAATCTGAAATTTCAGCCAGGAACGTATCTTCCATACCTTTTTCAATGGCTATTATTCATTTTCTCTAGTATGTTAACAAGGCTGATCGTATTTCTTCCATGCATGTTTAATATCCATTTTCTTGTAGTGATTTTTCAGTAATATTTCTCTCAAATGTCACCAATGTGACTGTTTATTGATGTGAGTTATGGCTGTAATAATGAGGGTCTTATTATAGCTTCCATAAAAGTGTGGCATGCAGGTTTTCCAGGCAGCCTATCTTTTCACACACACACACACACACACACACACACACACACACACACACACACACACACACACACACACGGATAGATGCTGCCAAGACCCCTTCTCTCCCTCCCTCCCTCCCTCTCTCTCTTATTATGAGGCACAATAGAGTAAGTGGAAATGAGAAAAGTAGGCATAGTGGTAATTCCTAAAGCCATCAAAACAGTGCAAAAACTATTTGATCAGAGATTCCTCTTGTGTTAGAAGCACCATAAGAATAAATACACTAGATAATATTCACTCGATAAGGGGTAACATTAAGAGTGGACATCAAGTTTTTCCCAGTGGCTGTTGAAGGGCATAGAGTATAGCACATAGATACGAGGTTGCCTAGCCTTCTTCTTTGCACTCTTCACACTCATAAATGCCTTTGCCCACTCGCCTGTAAAACAAGGTGAGACACCAGGGTGGGTTATAAACGGCCCATTACTTCATTACACGATTAACACAATTGTAATGCATCAAAGGGGCCCAAAAGTAGGATGGAAGCATGGTCTGTGCTGCAGCTGGCCTTGCTCAGGCCAGACTTTCATGTGACTTCACATAATACTTGGGTACTCCCAGACAGCAACAACCTGGGGCTCCGGCTCTAGTATTACCACCGTCCCAAGAACCTTGCCTTTCCTCCCTCCGCAATGAGTCCTCCCAGCCATCAACACTAGGAGGTGATTTGTTCTGCTTTGTGAATTATGCTGCCATCTTTGCCGTTACTCTTATTACTTTTATTTTATTTTTTACTTTTTTTTTATACATTATTATTTGATCTTTTTTTATTGTTCTGTGTTTGATTTGGTGTAAACAACCAGAGTTACAATTGAAGACGGGCGGTATAAAAATATAAAATAAAACTAAATAAATTAAGGTGGACCAGCTGACATCCTATTGTGTGCTGCTTGTAGTCACCTGCCAGCTAATCTTTTGCCATTACCCCCAGTGTGACCAAACTTTAAAGAAACCGTCCTACCTTAAACTATACCATTTAAGAATAGGGGGGCAAAACCAAAACGCTTCCATTCCACCCAATTTTGGGCTCAGGTCAAAAAAATTTCATCTGGCCCCAAAGTGAACAACAACAAAAATTCATTCTTTAAAAACAAGGGTGAGTGATGGCCATTTGCCCCTCCACAGTGAAGTGAGCCACACTATTGGTGCTGAGTTGTTCAGCTTGTGTGACAGAAAAAGCCTAGCAAGAGGTATCACAAAATTCTGGAATGTGAGTTGCTTTCACCTGGTACAGAGCTTTAGCTTGTGCACGTTGCATCTAGCTGGAAGATTGGTTTGTCGGCATTTGTGAGTAAGATGAAAATATTTTTGGGAGATTGTGCCTTTTGCCCCAATGCTTAAGGCCAATTTGTTCAGCTCTTAAAAAAAGGGATCAATTAGGTAAGGGTATCTAAACCATTACAAGAATGTTGGTACTGTTAGATATCAAGCTGTTTTCCCTTATTTAAGCCCAAATTCCTAAACCAAAAAAAAACAACAAAGTCATAACATTTCGATGATACAGTTTTGTTGTTCCTTATGAAATTGATTGGATTTATAAACAAACCCAAATATTTTATGAGTTGGGAAAAAAAACAAATGATGCCTTATGATACAACAAACACACTTTCTTTTTTATTGTACAAGAAGTAAAGGATCTTATAAACCAATAATCTGATGCATCAGAATTGATACAATAAACTTGGGGTTTTTATAAGCAAATAATTTTCAAAAAAGAGAGAGAGGAGAGAGAGAGAAGAGACAAGAGAGAGAGGGGAGAAGAGACAGAGACCTGAGTTCTGGGGTATGGAACTTGGCCCTTAAAGTGGAATCAATAGGTAAAGGGGAACCCCCCGCCTTTTATGAACTTTTCAATTTGGCCCGATTTTTTAATGAGCTGCCCCTCATTTGGGGCCCCCGGTTGGTGTTTGTTCCCCATATGCCTTTGTGAAAAAAACCCATCTTGTGAAACCCTTTGGGGAAGCTTTATAGGGTAGGGCGTGGTGGCAAACTTCGGGAAATCAGATGTTTAGACCCAACTCCCACAGTTTTGTCATTGGCAAAGCGGCTTGGATTTGAGGTTGTGGTCCAAAAACTCTGGGTAGAGATGGGCACGAAAAAGAAAAAAGGATTTAGGTTTTTTATTTTTCGTTGAGAGGTCTGTTTCGGTTCATTTTTTGTTTGCGTGAAATTTTGAAAATTTCGTTTCTTTTTCTTTTTTCGTTTGTTCATTTTTACCCGCTTTTTGCGCAATTTTTTAAAGCATTTATGCGGGGATCCCCCCAAAACCCCCGACCCGAGAGAAAACCAAAAACAACAACCAAAGGATTTTGGGAGAGGGCACGTATAGATAGGTATGCAGGGAGGGGGGAAAGGAGGGAAAATGGGCGTTGCCAGGGGGGAAGGGAGCCCCGAGGGCTGCTGCGGGACAGGGGGGTACTCACGGAGGTAGCAGCACGACGCAACAGGGGGGGGGATGAAGTAGGGGCGCAGGACAGCAAACCCCCCCCTAACTCCAAGAGACGGAAGGAGGGGGCGTGACAGGCTTTTTTATGCAGACTGCCCGCCCGTCTGCAACCCCGGGAGCTATTGGTTGAAAATGATCCCATACATGG
>JAWVWN010000479.1:0-10951 GCA_037367305.1 Phrynocephalus vlangalii
AACCAATGCAACTGATGTAATTTCAAACGACTGGTTTCTTTGGGTAAAAATAAAGTCAAACTCTGACCCTGACAAATATATTTTTGTCTGTCGGCTGCCTGTCGAAGAATTTGAAAGGGATCAACTTCATAGGCTGTTTTAAAAATGGATTTTTCATGTTCAGATAAAAAACTAAGACCTTGAACAGATCCATTATTAACAATTATTGTTTGCCAAATATCTTGTGTGTTTTTACCCTTTTCTTTTAGAAGCTGTCTTAATTCTGGATTTTTGATAAGAATACTACCTGTTTTTGTTTTATTCATATAAGCATTTGATGGCCAAGGTTCGATGGATGGTGATGTCTGTAAAAGTGTAGCTGAATTTGTAGTAGGTGCAACAGCTAATAAATGTGAATTTCTTTGTCCTGTGCCTATTAATCCTGGAGGTTCACCTCGAACATTCGCTAGTTGTCTACTTCGCTCAACAGCTCTATCTTTCATTAATGAAAAGAGTTCTCGATTGAGATTCGCTGCTTCGTCTGAGTCAAACGGAATCATTTCTCTTTGATAAAGTTGAGCCAAACCTAATACTCCCAGTCCCAAAGGTCGCAATAATTGAGCTCCTCTAATAGCTGATGTTAACGATGATGGTGCATTGTCTATAAAATATTGAATAACATTATCTAACATTTCAATCACATCTCCAACAATATTTGTGTCTTTCCATTCTCGATATGCAGCTGCATTGAGACTGGACAGACAGCAAACAGCCGCCAATTCATTTTGTGTTGGAAGATGGATTTCATTACATAAATTACTACATGTAATATGTAAATTTTGCTGCTTTAATGCAACAGGATTAAAATAATTAACAGTATCGATAAAATTAAGATAAGGTTCACCTGTTCTATATCGTGTTTCTAAAATAAGTTCCCAGATATTTCTTGCAGATAGAGTCTGAATAATTTTGTTAGTTTTGGGACAGATAAGATTCCACTGGTTGTTATTTTCTACAGCTTTCATAAATTGGTTTGAAATGTTAACGGCATGATGTAAATTTAAATTTTTTCTATCTGCATCTCCTCCAGGAATTCGCATTGTAATAAATTTAAGGATAGAAGGATGAGATACATCCATATAAGCTGCGTAATTTCCACGTCGAGCACCATCCTGCCGATAGACTTTAACCGCAGCATTAATTGTATTCATATAGCCAATCGGTCCAGGGGAATCAGGTCCTGGACCACTTATTTTACTCCAATTTCCAGAAACACCACCACCACGAACAGTAATCCGGCTCACTTCTGCTACATGTTCAATAAGACTATCAACATGATCTTCAACATGAAGTAAAAAACACGAAATAGGCATATTATAAGAATCTATAACACTTGAAAGAATGGCAGATGCAAATTTAAGCCATCCTTGTAATGCATATTCATACAGTCGGCTTGCCAGAGCATCGTCACCGCCGCTGTATTGCTTTGAAATTTTCCAAATTAATGTTTCTGGATCTTCACCATAAATCTTGGTTAAAAATATTTTAGCAGACTTAGATTTATACATCTTTTTACATTCTTCTTTTTGATTCTGATAATTCAGTTTCCTTTATGTGTAACATTTATGGAGTCTCTTTGTTATCGTTTTAAAAACTTAAACGTACAATCCCCTATACTAGATCATTCATTATGTTTCCAATTTAATGAAATGACAATTACCTCACCGTTATTTACTAAACGAAAACCTATAATTAAACATTCTTTAATGAAAAATATTTTACAATCTTATTCTGATGAATTTGTCAGTTTTGTTTATTCTAAGTTTGTTTTTCCTCATATTATCAAAGCCCGAAAATACCTTCATCGTATGATGTATCGCGAACAAACCCCTATTCTTATAATTAATGCAAGAGATCTTTTTCCTAAGCTATACACTAACCACGGTCAATCAGTTAAATTTTTTACAATTAATGAAGCCCAACGTATCATTGACTTTATTTTAAAACCATTTCGTCACATTAAAATAAAGATGCACAGCCAGGAATTAAAAAAAATAGCATATATGTTTGAGACTTTTTTACTTAAGGTGGCTGGAATTTGACATATATTGAACCATAATTTACTCACGCAAGTTTAGGAAATGAGAAGTTATCTGACAACATTATTTATATGTCGTGTTTATTTCCAACAACAAAAGCGAAAATTTTTTAACAGAGTATGTATTCGTAAAAAGAAAAACAAACTGTTTAAACCACCCTAATTAATTTAAAATTTTATTATTTTTTTTTTTAAGGAATTAAACTTATTAATTATGACAATGATATATTTATAATATTACAACATTAAATGCAGTAAAACCACCACAACACGTTTATTCTTTAATAATTATATTAAAGAATAAACTCGTTGATTTTTATAACTAATTAACATAAAAAATTCAAGACCTATACTTGTGTTTTTAGCATTTTTAAGTTGATAAATATAATCACTTTAAAAATGGACATTATTGTAAATGTAGAAAAAAAATCTATTTCATCAAAAGTGGTAATTTCTTTGTCATTTTGTGACACAAATGAGACGATGTTGTTTTATATTGCTCATGCATTGGAAACACTTCCGTCTTACATGGAATGGGATATTGTTCCAAGCTGGTCTGTATTATATAGCACAACTGAATTTACATGTAAAGATAATTTATCCTTTTTATTAAATTCTTCAGAAACAACATATCCAGCCCATTTACCCAAAACAGAAAAATTTCAGAAAACATTTATTAGCATGCATCATCGTAGTCAAGATCCCAGGTTTTTAGAATATTTTAACCAACAAGATTTTACTTTACCACTGCGTGATCTTAATGACCCAACTATTTTTAAAGAAGAACAATCTACTCTTGCAAACGTGCTTCAACAACGAGATGAAAATTTAACTTTTTGTGCATGCTCTAAATCATACTGTATAGAAGATGTTAATATTAAATACAAACGATTTGTTGTTAAACTACCAAATAATTTAGAATTATCATCTATTTTTGATCGCTTTACTCTTTCAGATCAATTACCTTTTGTTATTTTTCAGGGTATTGTTAAGTCTTACCAATACTTTAAAGCTCCTGTAGAATGGGTAGATATTAATTCACCAGGGATCGTTTTTAAAACGACATGATTTCAGCATGAAAAAAATTTTAACAGGGATTATTGTCCCAAAATGATTTAGACTATTTTTGTATTCTAGACAAAAATCAGAATTTTACAAAAACCGTTGACGATAAAATTCTTTTAAGGTTTTAAAAACAAGCTTTGGATATGCAAATGCTAGAATTATATTGAACAAAGCACAGTTTTAACATATAACATTTTTTATGAGGAGTTCCATGATTGTTATATGGCAGACCTAATAATGCATCAACTTTAAAATATTTTACATCGATGAATATATTCGTCCATCCCAAATTTTTCGAATTTATAAAATTTTGCAATGAAACTGGGCAGTTATTTTTGGATATTATTAAGGATACATTGCAATTTTAAACAGTCCCACCTGATAACCCAATTCTCTCCCCATAAATTTCCGACAATCCCAATACGGAACTGTTCCATATTTTCCAACTGCATATTCCACATTGGTTTTTCACCCAGCCCACAACTGCCACGCATGAAGTCCTTTGGGTTTTCCCGGTTTATTCATGAAATTCCAATCCCCCCATCATAAAAACACTTTTCAAAATAAATTCCTTTGGTAGGAAGACGTGTGTTTGTATGATTTCCTGATATAAAATTCTCAAGCACAACAAACCCGCCACACATGGTCCAAAATCTAAAATATGAGTTTTAACAGTTTGTCTAAATATATTTGTGGAGCTTCTGGATTGATGAAAAATACATCTGATCCAACTGTCTAATTTTATATAAAAATTTTTTTTGTGAAAACCAGCAACCTTTTTTGGGAATTTTAGCATTTAGTGTCTGTTTAACGACTTTGAGTCAAAGTGTGTGTTGACGCCATGCGTGCGCAAATTCTTTATCATTCTCACACCAAGAATAATCAACACATGATGTGTCGAGTGCACCAATTTTTCCAATAAGGTGCAATTATGGCAGGATTTCCACCTCCACAACCCTTTTGTAGTCGTGAAGGCAAATTTGCCATCAGCCATGTCTCAGAAATGTTTGGACTCCAACCCACAGCTCCAGAAACCACAAGACAGTCGGAGAAAACTTGAGCCATACAAATAGCAAAACATGACCCGCATGCGTATTGTGACTTTGGCTTAGCAATGAGACTTTTTTTAATTTTAACGAGGTTATTGTCATTTGTATCAGACAAACACCAACTGAAATTTTCAGGGAGCTTATGGTGAATATGTAATGCTTTTGGATGACTATCTGCCAAATGACTATGTTCTCGTGGATCATACCCATAAGTAACTGAATGAAGTTTTAGATGGTCACTGAATGCAATGTCTGCATTCATATTTACAACTGGGGTATTAACTCCTGATGTAATTGTTGGTGTAAACGGCATAATATCACGAGAAACATAGTGTAGTGGCAATGTTTCTGAAAAATTAATATCTGTGTTGAGAGGGGGAATAATTAATTTATCTGAGTCACTCATTTTTAATTAATTATAGAACAGTGAGGAAAGTAATAAAATGCAACCCTCAGTTAAGTTTATTTTCCTCATTGTTATATTTATAACAATTTACTCATCTATGAAAGTTTTCACTCAACATATTTCAAGCGATATCGTTCCATCTAAAAATCCAAATTCAATTCAACCTATTATTATTAAACCACCCAAGACATCGCCTGTTAAACCTAATAGTCAACCTGCTCCTGCTCCAGCACCAGCACCCTCAAATAACAATCATAAACCTGCTCCAGCACCAGCACCCTCAAATAACAATCATAAACCTGCTCCAGCACCAGCACCCTCAAATAACATCATAAACCTGCTCCAGCACCAGCACCCTCAAATAACAATCATAAACCTGCTCCAGCACCAGCACCCTCAAATAACAATCATAAACCTGCTCCAGCACCAGCACCCTCAAATAACAATCATAAACCTGCTCCACCCAAGCCATCACCTGTTAAACCTAGTATTCGCCCTATTCCACCACCAGCTCCCTCAAATAATAATCGTAAACCTCCAATAGTTCCCGTTAACCCAAAACCACCCATAGTAGAAACATTCTGGAAATGTGCGAGTCAATGTCAAAATAAATTTTATACATTTGATGATTATTATTATAATAAATGTTGGGATTGTGTGGTGAATTGTGGTAAACGATTTCCGAATTCACACACATATGGGTTTTGTGATTGTATTAATTACAGTTCTTATTTTTATAACGGCAGAACGGTATGTAGATACCGCAAAGGAGAGCCGCCGCGTGGGGGTCACGGTCGCTAATTATAATTAAAATGGCTTCAAACCAATTACTACAACTTAACAAATTAAGTTTATCTAAAATACGACCTAATGATGATGAAAATAGCACGAAATTAGGTGGCTTTAAAATTACAATCGTGGGAAAACCAGGACTAGGTAAGTCCACATTGATTAAACAAATTATTTATAATAAAAGATTTTTAATTCCAGTTGCTGTTGTTTTTTCTGGGTCAGAAGAAGCCAATGGGTTTTATCGATCCATTTTTCCATCATGTTTTATTTATAATGAATATGATCCAGATGCACTAAAGAGAATCATGGATAGACAAGTTTATGCAAAAAAACATAAACTACCTAATCCATGGATACTTCTTGTTTTTGATGACTGTATGCATAATACACGACAATTTACTTCAGAAACCATGCTTAAATTATTTAAAAACGGGCGTCATTATAATATTTTAGCTATTTTTACTAATCAGTATGTGTTAGATTTTAAACCTGTTTTGCGAAGTTTACTTGATGGAATTTTTATTTTCAGAGAACAAAACAAGGCAACACTCGATCGATTGTACACTAATTTCGGTGGTATTATTCCAAGTAAAACGACTTTTATAGATATTCTTAATGAAGTAACAAAAGAGCCCTATACTTGTTTATATATCGACAATGCAGCATGTAATTCTAAACCATGGGAAGAATGTATTTTTTGGTATAAAGCTGAAACAGTACCTGATTTTAGATTTGGGTGTGAGTTATATCAAACAAGTAAATAAAATTTATAAATATGATAAATAAAAATGAATGCTCAACAAAAAGTTGTTGGTATAATATTTATAATTTTAATAATTGCTGTAGTTATGTTTTTATTATGGTATAACTCGGTAATAACATTCACAAGCGCATCACAGCCCATACCAATCTCAAATGTCTATGTGACAGATAATGACCAATTTAGTAATGTTCAACCTGAGCTGACTGAAGATGAGATTATTATCGATTCTCCAAACCAATGTCAAACTAATTTTAAACCCTATAATTCCTCAAAAAATTATAAATTTTTAAATTTAAGTGATTCCGATAATCTTAGTTATACCACTACAGCCAACTCTACAAGTCACCCAAATCCGAGCATGAGTCTATATAATGTTAAAACTCAATCCTATATCACAGGACTTGGTGATCCCATTCGTGGTGATTTATACATTGAACCACGCCAGGGTGAAATGTATAAAACCAAATATACAAAACAAGATGCTAGAATTGGTGCCTTAACTAGTATTGGCTAATTAATATAAGTAAATAAAGAATATTCTTTATTTACTTATTGCTTATTTATTAAACATTCCACATTGCCCGATTAAAGAGAGGAGGTCGCTGGACATTATTGGCATAATACTGTTTTACATTATCTCCGGAAAAAGATGTGTAGTCGAATCCTTGAATAGCGGTTTCATTATTATTGTGTTCTTCTAGCCATTCATCAAGCTGTTTAGGGGGGAATCTATTGTAATATGTTTTTGAATTATCAACAGGGGGTATGATTGTTTGTTGATTGTTGGGTTCTGTTTCATTAAATGAGAGTAGTTTTTCACCAACATCTGGTAAGGGAAATTTAATTCGAGCATCATCATTATACTCCTGACGTGAACTAGGTCGAGCATCATCATTATACTCCTGACGTGAACTAGGTCGAGCATCATCATTATACTCCTGACGTGAACTAGGTCGAGCATCATCATTATACTCCTGACGTGAACTAGGTCGAGCATCATCATTATACTCCTGACGTGAACTAGGTCGAGCATCATCATTATACTCCTGACGTGAACTAGGTCGAGCATTATACTTGTTAGATGGAAATGGTGATAATGAAGAACTGTTTTTACTTGATGGGGGGTCTGTAACTATAAATCTCATTTTAGCATATGGAATTTTGGTTGAATAGAGTTTCCTGCTTTAGAAGAGGACGAACTGCTTAGCGACGGAGAAATAGATACATTAAAGTGAGGTAATTTCTTCTTAGGAGAAACTGGTTTCTTTCTGGTGTTAGAAGAGGACGAACTGCTTAGCGATGGAGAAATAGATACATTAAAGTGAGGCAGTTTTTTCTTAGGAGAAACTGGTTTCTTTCTGGTGTAAGATCGTTTTTGTCGAACGGGTTTATCTTGATCTAAGTTTGTATCCTTAGGAGAAACTGGTTTCTTTCTGGTGTAAGATCGTTTTTGTCGAACGGGTTTATCTTGATCTAAGTTTGTATCCTTAGGAGAAACTGGTTTCTTTCTGGTGTAAGATCGTTTTTGTCGAACGGGTTTATCTTGATCTAAGTTTGTATCCTTAGGAGAAACTGGTTTCTTTCTGGTGTAAGATCGTTTTTGTCGAACGGGTTTATCTTGATCTAAGTTTGTATCCTTAGGAGAAACTGGTTTCTTTCTGGTGTAAGATCGTTTTTGTCGAACGGGTTTATCTTGATCTAAGTTTGTATCCTTAAATATGCTCAAGAAAAAAATTTATGGAAAAAATATTATAAATTCTGGACGCTAGAAGTTTTCGGAAAAACACTTTCGAAGCTCTCAGATCAAGATTTATTAAATCAGTATAATCATTGTTTGTTTATTGTAGATGAAGCCCATCATCTAAAAAAAAATATTAAAGGTCCTTATGATGCTATTCATAGATTGTTTCATTTGCTTCCGCACAGAAAAGTATTATTACTAACAGGAACACCTATGAAAGATGATGTCTCTGAATTTAGTAACATTGCCAATTTGCTGTTATCACATGAGTCTCAGCTACCATTTGGATCTGATTTTAATCAAACATTTTTTAGAGATGGAAAACTAATTCAAAAGAAACTTCTTGCTGATCGTTTGGCAGGATATGTTTCATTTCATAAAGGAGAAAACCCTTCTGTTAGAAAAAAATTTGAAGGATGTATTATTAAACCGATGCAGCATATTTCTGTTGTGGAATGTCCTATGAATCCGTTTCAGAAGCACCATTGTACTAAAGCACACTTTATTGATCTACAAGGTAGTGTTGTGTATATTAATTCTCGCCAATCGAGTTTATTTGTGTTTCCGGATGGAACATTTGGGCAAGCTGGATTTAAAAAATATGTAAAGTTGGAAAAGAAAACAGACTTATTTGGACGGACCACAACTAAGTATAAATTGACCCAAGATCTCGTTTCAGCTATTCAAACAGATCTTGGAAAATATTCCAGCAAATACAAAAAAGTTATCGATATTATTACAAACAATCCATCTGCTAAAATATTTATCTATTCTGAATTTGTTCATGGAAGTGGTGCAATTCTTTTAGGGGAAATTCTTAAACTCTATGGATACAGCAAAGCTACTGGTCAAGAAACAAAACCTGGTAAACGATTTATTATTGCCACGACACAGTCGGTCGGATCTAATTTAGTTGATTTGATTAACCGTTTTAATGCTGAAGACAACAATCAAGGAGAAATGATTCAAATATTTATCGGGTCACAACTTGTAAGTGAAGGGTTTTCATTACGAAATATTTCGATTGAGATTATTCTAACCCCTCATTGGAATTTTTCAGAAATTGAGCAAATTATTGCGCGCGGATGGCGAATTAATTCCCATACTATTGATATAGAATATGTCTCTATTTATCTCTTAGTTATACCAATTTCTATTTCGGAAACTTCTGAGAATGATTTTGAACGTTTTGGGATTGATTTATACATGTACAAAACAGCCGAATTTAAAGATTATAAAATTAAACAACTAGAACGATTTTTAAAGGAGATATCAATTGATTGTCATTTATTTAAACCAGAGCCTTATTTACAATCTGGGTCTCGAGAATGTGATTATACAGACTGTCAAGTTCAATGTTATGGAAGTCAACAGAATCCAGACCAGGCATCCTTTAATATTCTATATTTACCATATCAAGAATTAGACGGAATTTTCTCAAAATATTTTGAGAAGCATCAGTTTATGTCTTTTAAAGATTTAAAAAAAATTGTTCCCTTTGATGAATTCGTTTTGCTTTCTTATATTTCTGATTTAATTTTCACTAATATTCCGTTGATAATTGGAAGCAAGATTATGTTTTTACGGAAAGCTGGGAGTCTTTTTTACATGACTGAAGATCCGACTGTGCCTATTGAAACATTAACTCCGTCTATTTTGTTAAATGATAAGAGTATAAATCTACAAAATCTTTTTGATGATTTACATGAAACGTGGTTAATGAACAGTGTTAAATTATTGTTTGAAAGTTCAGATCCTCCTGTAAAAACTATTTTAAGTAAATTACCAAGAAAATACCAACACTTATTATTAACAGCTAGTTTATATGCACATGTTAATCAATCAGGTAATCCAAATATTGTTAAAAAAATTTTATCATATTATCGTGGATTTTATCAACAAGGTAATTTGGTTTATGTTTGGTTATTTCATGAAAAATTTGGAACATTAACATTGAAAATAACAAACCAAACAGCAACATGGATTCCCGCTGAACGGGACATTTACCAGGAACAACGCGACCGCTTATATGCCTCACCTGTTGGATATTATGGACTCTACAATCCCCAATTGGATGAATTTTGTTTAAGAAAGGTCTCTTCTGTGTCTGAGACAGATTTACGTCGTATTAAAGTAGGTCGTCGCTGTGGGGATTGGGATCAACAATCCCTCGTTGATCTCATTCAAAATAAACTTGCACTTAATATAAATGTATCTGATTATAATCGCGCAGAATTATGTAAAATTATTAAAAAGGAATTTTTTAAACGAAACTTGGTTATGTATAACTTTGATTGCGGTAATCAGTTTAAAATTCGAGGGAGAATTTAAAACAAAAAGTATTATACTTTTAAATGTATTAATCTTTGGATTAAATATAGGAGTTTTTGTTAAAGACGAATAACATAACTGTAATCTAAATAGTAAATCACCAACATATATAAACTTTTTTCTTAATAAGTAAACTCATAAGGGTTATAATAAAACAATAATAAAATTTAAAAGAATTCGCGGTTATATTATAGAAAAATTAAGCAGCAGAAAATAATATAAAAATGTGATTACAGCGGTCAATAATTTGTGATTTATTTTTGATATCTTTAAGTGAATTTATTACAATGTTTTGTGGTGTTGTTTCAATACACAAATTATTAGTAGTGATAAAAAGTAACATACTTAATGGAAATATTATTTTAAATAACATCTCAATTTATTCTAATAAATACGAATTAAAGTTTGATTCATAATAAATATAATAACAAAGTTAAAAATGGGTATTAAAGGATTTTCTGTTTTCCTAAATCATATCGGATGTGAATGGGAAAATAAAAGTTTAGCATCATATGCTGGGAAAAAAATAGCTATCGATGGAATTATGTATTTATATCAAATTAAACTATCAACTTGGAATCCAGCACAAATAATATTGGATTTTTTGACGCGGTTAAAAATGACTAATATTTCACCAATTTTTGTGATGGATGGAAAATATGTTCAAGAAAAGGGACAAGAACAAGCAGCCCGTGCTCAAAAAAGACAGAATCTTCAACGTATCATT
>JAWVWN010000480.1:0-52648 GCA_037367305.1 Phrynocephalus vlangalii
ATAACTCACCCCCCTAAAACCCCAAATTTCCAAATTTGGGGCTTAAAGGGGAGGGTCTACAGAAGGTAACCACCAAATTTCATGTCTCTAGGACCCCAAGGAGCCATTTTACACAGAAACAAATCAGTTCATTACTGGTTTGTTTTGTACATTTTTAAAAAAGAATCATTTCTAATGAAACGAAATGAATCACAGGGAATGAAATGAAATTAAACACAACAAAACACAATTTTTCCATTTCGTGCCCATCCCTAGTTACATGTAATATATATCATATTTTAACTAAAAAGATCCCTTACCAACTTCTTGCTTCCTCAAGATTGCTGCTTTTAAAGCAAAAAATGCAACTTTGTGAGCTAAATGGAAATTATCCCCTTGCAGTAAATAGGTGAATTTCCTCTCATCAGACCAGCACCTCCAACACCTGGGGTAGAGGGTAAAAAGGAATTTTAAATCATGGATTCCAGCAATAACTGTCAACCAGTGAGGTATTTTTATGTATGACTAGTAGTTACCACAAACAACAACTACACCCTATATAACTGAAGAGAAAACATGAATCAATGCAGTTGATCACTGGCACAGTTTACTGCAGTAGAATTCCAGGTAAATATTATGGATTTGTTTTGCTGACTTAGCAAATGAAACTTTTTAATATATAACGGTCAGTCAGATGGTAACCAAAAATCAGCAAAGAAATGCTGTCACCCCTATATATATTGCCATCCACTTTTATCTTCTCTTCAGATGCTCTGTAAAAAAGGTAAAGGCAAAGGTTTTCCCCACACATGTGTGCTAGTCATATCCAACTCTAGGGGCAGTGCTGAGCTCCATTTTCAAGCCCAAGAGTCAGTGTTGTGCAAGTCCATGGCCATGTAGCCAGCATGGCTGCATGGAACACTGTTTACCATCCCACTTGTTGCAGCAGTACCTATTTATCTACTTATCTTCTCTTCAGACACTCTGTAGGTGTGCTTTAACATGGTAATTCTGTAAATGCAGCAATCAGTGAAGTGTAAGTAAGACTGTGAAAATACTGGGCACTTTTCTATTCTGTTTTGAACAGACAGAACCACTGGAGAGAGAATGAGGATTTTATACCTATAATTCCTGATTTAGGAATTAGAAGGAAGAAAAAATAAATATAAGACAGAGACAGCATGCCATCAAGTTAGTGATGGCTGATGAAAATCTTTTCCAGTGTTTTCTATATAGAGAGTACTCATTCCCTTCTTCTGGCAGTCCTCTAGGACTTGCCCAAGGCTATACAAACTGCTTTTTGTCCTGCATTGCACAGGACATCTTGACTCTGGACAAGATACTTGACTCACTACACTATCCCTTCTCTCATAAGGCAGTGTCAAAAGGCTCACACTGTTCCACAGACACTTGGGGACTACATCCTGGGCCTGGCACTGATGCCTCAATCTGGATGCTTCCCACTTTCGTGCAACCTACTGTACAGTGCAATCTTACCTGCCAATGTTTGCATCAGTTCCACATTTCTCTAACGCTAGTCATACCATTGCTTTCTTTGCCAGCAATGTATCAGGTCCCAGCAGTAGCAGGGTGGCAGCAGGAAGTAGTAAAGTCAATCTGAAGATCTCTGTATGATGCCTCCCTTTTTCCTACCCTTTGCTTCTTTAGTTTTAAACGGATAGGGCATTTTGTTTCAGAACCAGTAGGTTATGCGAGCCCTGGTGTTCCTCAAAACTGGCTGATACACGCAGATCCAATTGCTTTACCTTTCTCTGTCTCACGCCGGGTTAAAATCCAACAAGGAAGCATGCTGCAACATCATCTGTACTTGATCTATGATGCTGGCCAATCAGGATATGTGCAGGGACAGGCATCATCCTGCCTCCTTCTCTGATTGGCCCAGCAGCACAGAGAAGGGAAAGATGATGTTGCAGTGTGCTTCCTCATTGCAGCTCAGCTCCATGCTGGCAGAGAGAAGGGTAAAGCAACTGGATCTGTGTGCATCGGCCAGTTCCGAGCACCACCTGGACTCGCGTGGTTCCTTTTGTAACCTACTGGTTCCAAAATGAAATGTCCATCCCTATTTTTAAATAATAATAATAATATTTGAAGTCTCTAGGAGGTCCCATGGATAGAAAAATACTCCCTGGACCCACCAGAACGGCCCCCTTTTTTTTTAATCTAAAGGGAACTTTTTATTGCCAACCCTTTTTCAGAACAGTTAATGTATGGAGAAGGAGCTGTCATGAAATAGGTTGGCTCTCAGGAATCACAAGGCATAGATCGCAGCACTGTATAGGGAACACTTGGATGATGACATATGAGAAGGTGAAGATACCCATATAAGACTTGGAAAGCAGGAGAAATCAATGTGTACATCAAAGATGGAGACACTTGCGCCTTCCAGATGTGTTGAACTTCCACTCCCCAAAGCTTCCAACAGAATGATGGCTCATAAGGGTTTGTGGTACTTGTAGTCCAAAACTCCTAGGAGAAAAAAACATTCCCCCACCCTTGATCTATGCAGCTGTTCAAAGAGAAGCAATTGGTTTGACTTATCTAGATCCCTTTATTATGGAAGGAAGGGAGAACCAGAACTGTTGGATAGCTTGGTGGTATAGGTTTCCAGCTATGGAGCCAAAAGTTGAAAGTAGGGATGGGCACGATACAGAATAATTGCATTTTGTTTCATTCCATTTCTCTCTCACTCCCCCCACATTTCCTTTTGTTTTGTTTCATATGATTTTTCCACCCAAAAAATTCATATGAAATGAATTTTTAGAAACGAAATTTGGGGGGTGGTGGAAAGCCCCTTCTCGGGCAGTCCACCCCCTCCTCCTGCACCAGGACCCCTACTTACCCCTGTTCCTGGGCCCTTGTGCTGGCGGGGCCTTTGGTGGTGGCTGCAGTGGCAGCATGTTGTACTGCCAGGCTACTCACCCTCTCAGGCTGGCCATGACCTTCAGCGGCTGTGGGATAATTTCAAAACCGGGCCAGGCCGCTAACCCTTTCCCAATGGCCGGGCCCTTTTCCAGCAGTTTGTGGGGCAGTCAACGGCCGGGTCACCCCGCCCTCGGGACCCCATTGGGGATGTGGGGGTTTGGCAGCAGCGAGGGGGAAAAGGGGGGACAATAAAAGGAGTACAAAAGGGGCAATGCGCAGGGGTGATGAAGGAAGGGGAGGAGACAGGGGCCCGGGCTGGCCCCCGGGGCCTGCTCCCCGGCCCCTCTCTGGATTTTGGTGGGGCAGGGGCAGGGGTTTTTTTTTGGGCAGCGGGCGGGACCCCGGGAAAAAGGGTTTAAGACAGGGGTTTACGATGGAATGAAATGGTTTTTTTAAATTTAAAAAAAATAAAACCAAATTTTTTTTCCCTTTTAACATTCTTCCTTTCCTTTGTGGGATGTCACCCAAAACCCTGTGACCTTTCGGGTTGCAAAAAAACCGAAACACATCAGAAACAACAAAAAAAACCCCCTTTTAAAAGATTTTGTTATCCCAAAAGAAATTTTATCGGGCTTTCCAACCAACATATGTGATTTTGCCTTTTAAAACCCGGGCCCAACACGCGGGTAGGTTTCCCCCAGATTTCCCCAACATCTGGGAAAAATTTTTTAAAGACATACGGGCAGAATCCCAAAGGTTTTCAAAAATTTGGGCCGGTTTGCGCTAAACAGCCAAAAAAATCCCTTCTTAAAGATTTTGGGGATTTTTACCAAGGGGGGCCTCCAAGGGGCCCTGTCAGCCTTGATTTAAAAAAGTAATTCTTGATGCACGCCAATACTATTAAATGCTTTCCAGGCACTTGAATACCCTTTTGGAGTGTATATTTTGGCCCAATTAAGAGGCAACAGGGGAGTTAAAGATTTTAAAAGAGCTGCTGGTACTGTTAAACAAAGGGTTTAAAGGGCCAAAAAACCCCATAGTTCAGGTCATTTTAAAATTGCTGTACATGGAGAAAATAATATGCCTGATTTTGGCGTTATGATCTGCATGGGGGTTTTGCATAGGGGCCCAGAACAAAGGGAAAAAAACCAGGCCCCCCCCTTTCAAGAAAGACTTAAACGTGCTTTTCCAGGAAAAGACACATCAGTTGGATCCGGGCTGGAAATGAAGAGGGCATATTGCCCTTGGGAAAATGAATTTGGAAATAAAAATGCCCCCTTTGACCAATAACTATAAGTCCAAAAAAAAGGTTTCCCCCCACGTGTGCGGGCCTTGTCTGACTCAATTTGGAAGTGTAAACTCCACCCCCAAAACCCCAAAAAACCCAGTTTTGTCAATATGGGCCATGTGGCCAGAAAGGCTGAATGCATTGAACACATTGTTACCTTTCCCATTTTTTATCCCCAGAAATTATTTATCTATTTGGGCTTTTTCATTTTTTCAAATGCAAGGTTGGAAATGACGGGGGTTAACTTTTAAAACCCAGGATTTGAACTGCTGGGACTTTCCCAGCGGGAAGTCCAGCAATTTCACCCCCCCCACCCCCATCCCTGTAAGTGCCTACGGGTTTTTATGATATGCAGAAATTTTAAACTTCCACTTCTAAAAAAACAATGCAGGAATTGGAAAAATTGACCCTTGACGAAGGTTTATGGAAAAGGAAAAAGGGAACAAAGGACTAAAACTTTTCCCCAAATAAAAAAAAAAACAAAAAAAAAATGCCCCTTTGGGCATAAAGGGAAAATATCGATGATGTCTTGTGAAGATTCTCAGTCATCCAGGTGAGGTTTATCGGGAAATTTTGAGCCCTGGTACTTTTTTTTTAGAGATAAAAAAATTTAGCTGCTCTCCCAAACGGGCTTCATCGTCTGAATACAGTTTTTAGTTTTGAGCCCCTTCCATTTTTTTTTTAAGCTTGACCTCTTTTCCCCCCCTTGGTCTGAAACAGGCTCATAAGTTTGAAAAATTGGCCTAAATACCCTTTTTAGGTAGTGAGGGGAAAAAACAGCTCGTTTAGGACTTGGGGTTTTTCAACTTGCTATTTTAAAGGGCCCCCCGGCCCCTTGTTTTTAAATTCTTTTTGAATCGGGGTTTTTCTATATTTTTAAGGACTAAAGTTTTGGCTTCAAGGAAATATACAGATCCTGCCTGAAAAAAAGTTCAGGGGTTTGGCCCTGTATGATGTTTTTTTTCAACCCTTTCCTCGGGGTTTTAACCTTACAGTTCTTAAAAGGTGCTGATTTTGGGGTGATGGGGAAATTTTCCTGCATTAATGTCACCTGATTTTTTCGGGGAACTATTTTTTCATTCGCATAAACTGTTTTTCCCACTGGAAAACATACTAAGGGAAACTTTTCCCCGGGGGTTTATTTTTGGGCAATTTACGTCTTACTTCCAGTGCGGGTTTTTTTCCCTTCATTAAAATGCACAAAACCCCCCGGTGGTTTTTCCCTAAATAGAAGAAAAACCATGAAACTGTATGCTAAACAGAGTGGGCCAAGAAAAACTGCCCCAAATTAAAGGATAAGGGCCCCTTTCATATAGGGTGTTTCAATTACCCTTTTGGCCAAAAAAAATTTTTTTTCCCCCCGTTTAATCAGTTCCCAAAACCGGGGGCCCAAAGCTACGTGAAACAGCAGGGCCCTTTGACTTTTTTTAAAGGGAACGGGGTAAAAAAACTTTTGCCCACTCCCCCATTTCCTTTCCTATTTCAGCACCCTCATCACCCCTTGAACCAGAAAATGTATGGCGGCAATTTGTATTTTTTATTAAAATTTATTTTTTTATTTTTTTTAATTTATTTTTTTAAAAATTATATCCCCTCTTTTCCCCCAAAAAAAAGGAAAACTCAGGGCGGTTTTTAAACCCATTTTTTATCGAAAATCCCATCCTTTTTAAACCCGTTTCCCTCTGTTTTTTAAATTTTAAAAATAGAAATGAAAAACCGCCTGAAAAAACAAACATTCAGCCCCCAATTGGGCCCTCAATTTTTACAGATGTTGCTCACGTTAACCCCATTTGGGACATAAGGCGAGTGGTGGTTTACAAACCCTGAAAAATGAACTTTACGTACTTTTGGTCCCCATTTTTTTCCCATTTTCCCTTTTCGGGGCCCCAAAAAGAAGGGAAACCCCTAATGTTTATACCTAAAATTGGGGAAAGAGCTTTCTTACAACAACGGGACCCCCCCTTGGTGTTTCCCCAAGATGTTAAAACTCAATGCCCAAGATCTCCAAAAAGGGCAGAACCAGTGGTCAGGGTTGATATTAGCAGAGTCCCCCCTGAAACTGGTAAAAAGGGGCCAAAAAAAAACTGCTTTAATTATGAGTAGAAAAAACCTAGCAAGGGACAATTTTTGATTTCAGATCCAGTTTTTATCAAAACCATAATTTATTGGGTGATTTGTCTTGGAAAAATGTTGGGTTAAAAGCATCTTCCCCTCATGACCCAGTGGGGAGGAAAGGGATGAAAAGGGGAAAGGGTGGCCACAAAAGCAGGGGGGTTTTGGCTGGAGTCCCGAACTGGCACAAACCTTAAGCCTGGCCTTTCATTCTGTTTCGAAGAAGACCCAAAATGGGGGGGATGTGTGATGGCCGTGCTAAATTTGTTCGAAAAACCGGGTTTTAAAAACTAAAACCTTTGCTTCAGGTGCTGTTTTAAAAAACAACAACCCTGCTCATCAAAGCAAAAATTTCCCATCCCCCCAAGAATTTTAACATCTATGATGAAGCTGTTTGGTTTTAACAGCGAAAGTTTCTATCTCTAAAAAAAGAAGTCCAGACCTTTGACTCAATTTCCCAGAAAAACCCTAAACATGGATGACGGGAGAATCTTCACAGACATATGACTAAACTTCTAGAAACCAAAAAAACAAAGTGCCCTTTGTCCTTCAAAGGGAAAGGTTTTTTCTGCGATTCGGTCCGGGAAGCTGTTACCCCCCAATGTTGGCCCAAAATTTTGTTTATTTTGGCTTTTTAGTTTCTCCAATGTAGAGGTTGAAACACCCTCACTGCATTTGATTTGTATTTTTACTATTTTTGGCAACATTCAAAACTGGGGAAATTACACATATTAGACAGAAAAGTTAGGGGGTTTGGGGAAAAGGGAGTCAGGGAAGCCATTCATGTGAGATTGAAACCCCCTCCCTCAACAGAGGTTGGCCCCCGGGCCTTTAGTTTTTCTGCTGCTTTAATGGGGGGGTTTTTTTCAACAGTCCCCAGCAAATAAAAAAGCCTTCCCCACCAAGGTAAAAACTAACGAACCATTTTTTTTATTTTTCCCGCCCCGGTTTTTGGGCCATTGTTTCACCTTAAGGCTATGGATACTATTGTCTATCTAATGAACCTATTCGGGTAATGTTCATCTTTGAGTTTTTTTCCAGACCAGAGTGAAAAAGGGAAGCAAAGGGGGAATAAAAGGGTTTGGGGGACTGAAATTGCTGAAATTCAGACTGTTGAAGCTTTTTGGGAATGAGCACGAAACTTTTTCTGTCTCTCAAGAAAAAAAAGTCCAGAAAACCCAATGACTCAATTTCCCAATACATTTATTTATTTTTTTCTTTATTTATTTATTTATTATTTATTTTTTTTTTAATTTATTTTTTGGGCCCCCAAAAGGAAAAAAGATGCTTTTTTTTTCAGTAAATTTGGTTTTTTATGCACAATTTCCCCCCCCAACCCTCAACCTTATTTACTCTTCCTTTTTTTTTTCCCGTGTTTTTTTGAAAGGGAAAATTTGGGCCACTGTAAAGCACAAAATTTTTCTCCCCGAAAACGTGTTCCCCCCCTCAACGGATGAACCCCAAAAAAATTTTTCCCTGCTTCTTCAGAAAGCAAAAGGCGTGCATCTGTGCCATAGGAGTGTCCCCCCCTTTAAAATTTTAAATTTAATTTTCCTTCAGTAAGTTTCGGGTTTTCTGTTGCCCACAGGGTTATTCCAACGGGCTGAGTTTACTAAATGGAACTGAGCTCCCAAAAGCGGGTGGGGGGGGGAGTGGGATCGGGATTTTTTAAAACCCCTCACAGCTCCCCAGAAAGCCCCAAAATGCGTCATGATTAAATTCCAGATTTTGGATAAAAAAACAAGTCGGGCCCCTTGTGCAAAGGGAAATTCCCTTTGTTTCCCAAAGAGACTAAGTTAAAAGGCGGGGGTGCTGCAAATGAAGTTTTGGGCAAACTCAAAAAAAAAAAAAATTTTTGGCTTTGCAAGGATTTTTTTTTTGAAAAAAATATATACCCCACCATTCGTTCCGACATTAAACCAAGGAAAGTTAAAAGGGAAAAGGGCCCTTAATCTGCAGAGAGCGGGCCCCTTTTGGAAAAAACCCAAGGATGCCGGGAAAATCGGTGCGCTGCTTTTTGTTATTTTAAACAACGTCCCTTTGCCATGTGCCCCCCAGGGGGGAACCCCGGGTAAGCTTCACGAAAATAAATTGCTTACAGGAGACGCAGAGCGAAAATGAGCCATGGGGGGTTCGCCCCTTTGCTTCCCCAGTTGGTCAAATTTGGGTCACATTATATAACGAAATAGGGAGGGACAGAGGCAGGCGATGGACATTTTGGTAGGAGGATGTGTTAGCAAGTTTTTGACCCACACCGAGAAAAAGGGGGTTAAATCCCCTGTACTGCGGGTAAAACTGTCCCTCACACCTGGGGTTAAATTTCCAAGTACCCGGGGCTCAGGGTTGACTCAGCCTTTCCACCCTTTCCCAAGGGTCAGAAAAATTGAGTACCCGCTTGCGGGGGGGGGGGAAATGTGTACCCTGCATAATTAAACGGGTAAAACCCCCCAGAGACTATTTAAAAGGGGTATGGGGCAGGTATAAAAAGCAGAAAACTTTGCTTTTGCTTTTTTTGTTTTTTACTTCTCCCCTGGGAGGAGGGGTTTTGAAGGCCCCACAGTGTCCCCTTTCATGTAACAAAGGGTTTGTATAACATAAAATTTGTTCAACAAAAAAAAATTCCCGGGAGATGGGGGAAAAATTTGTTTAAAAAGGAATGGCCTAGGGGCGAATCGTACAACAAAAGAATGGGCCGGATTGGGATTACTCTGTTTTCTTTTGCTTTCCAATGGGAAATTTGTAAAAAGGAAAAAATTTGTTAATTAAACTTTCTTTTGGAAAAAATTTAAAACCCTTTTAAATAAAAAGGTCCCACTGCATAAAAACTTTGAACAAGGGGGGTTTGGGCCCTTCTTGGGGAGATTTTTCTTAAATTTTCATTTACCCCGGGTTTAAAAGTCTTTGTTTGCCCCACCCAAAATTACAGTTCTAAAACAGAAAAATTGCTTTTTTACCCCAACTTTCCCCCCTAGTTATCGGAAACCCCATAATTGGGTGGGCTAGGAGTGATGTAAGTCTCTTCCAGGTAAACATCATTTTTTTGGGTTTTCTTGAAAAATTTAAAAGGGTTTCCCCTCTTGTCTGTATGAAATGTGGAATGGCAAGACCATTGGCTCTTACTAAAGGAACAAGTCCTTTAACACTGAAAAAACCCCTCCTGTTTGCACGGGCCTTTGATCTCTCCCCAATTTTTTGCCTGGTGTTCAAGCTCCGTTTCGGGGTTGCAGGGCCCCATAGTGGGGAAGCCCTTAAGCCCAAACCCCTTCCTGATTAAGGGCTCAGCCATGTCCCAGTTGTGCTTTTTCAACTGGGCGGGACGTTAAAAAATGTCCCGGAATGCAACCCTGTTTGGGGTTTTTGGGGAGAGCTATTTGCAAGCCAATTTAACATAGGGGGAAAAGGGGCCATTTTGGGAAAATATTTTATGTGCCCTTTTTCTTTGGACATATGTTTTGCAGGGCCCCGGCTGGGCCCTGAATCCCAAAATTGCATCCACAAAAACCCTTGTTTTAAATTTCTCTTTTTGTTTATAATTCATAATGTGCCCGCATGTTCCATTTACACCCTGCTTTCCATCTCCCTCTCCACCAGTTATCGTCACAACAGCAGTTTGGAGAGGCAGGTGAGCCAAGAGAGCTTAACCAGCCCAAGATCACCCAATGAGTTTTGCTACCTAAAGGACAGACAATAATTTGGAACTCCTAAAGCGCCACTCAAACTGTAAACGATGCACTGGCACTTAAGTTATGATATTTATATTTTCTTCTCCTTTCACTGCTTTCAAAGTAGTTCGAGAGTGCATTGTATTCATATCTCTGGGAAATGGGTCAAGGGAGATATAAACCCAGTGGTCAATTCCCCCCTGAACTTGCGGGAAACCTCACTATCCCGGGTGGTCCCAGGGTTTCCTCAGTGTCATCAGTGTGCCAGTCCAGGGAGGAGCCTAGATGGTGCTTCCCCCACCTCTCTCAAAAACCCAACCACTTTACAAGGAGGTAAAACGGTTCATCTTAAGATCCCCAGAGAAAAAAAATTTCCCCCCTTATTTGGGTGATGCTAGGGGATTTGTGTTTTAAAATTGTTTTAATTGTTTTAACCCTGTTTATTTTGTTTTTTTTTTACTTTTGAAATTGGATTATTGGCTTTGTCGTTTACTTTGGGAAAGGGCCGCCCAGATTTCCCCCGGGAAAAGAGGGGGGGATTTTAAAATGCAATAATAAATAAATAAAAAAATAAATAAATAAATAAATAAAAAAATAAAAAAATAAAAAGTGTCCATTCTGGTTCAAAGAAATTTCACTAGGGGTGTGTGTGGGGTGTGTGTGTGTGGTAAAGGGCTCCAAACCCCAGCAAATTATAAATTGGGCTGAAGGGACAGTTTTAAGGGGACTATTTTTTGATCTCCTCTCTCTCTCTCTCTCTCTTTTCCCCTTGGGGTTTCTAAAAAGAAAATGACCCCAAAGGGGTTTTTTCCCACTTGACCCCTAAACCCGGGGGCAAAGGGGCCCCCGCTCCGGAGTTTAAAATTTTTTCCCCAAAAGCTCCGGGTTTATAGAAAATTAAAGTGCGACCACGCCCACCTAAGGCGTCCCAGCGCACTTTTTCATGTAGGGTGAAAATTCCTAAAGGGGATATAACAGAAATGACGGGCCCGGCTCCCCTTGCTTCGTTTGTTCTTTTTTTTCCCCCCCGCCCCTTTCAGAGAATTGGGAATCCCAAGGGCCGGGGGGAGCAAACGAAAGGGCAAAGGGAAAGGGAGGGGGCTTCCCTTTTTTTCCCTTTTTTTTCTCCCTCCCCTCACGCACCCAGCACCCGGGGATTTGGGGAGGGGGGGGGAAACGCAGGAACCCGGGGCGAAAAACCCCCTAAAGATTTTCTGGGCCCAAAATTAAAGGGGCCCGCGGTTCTTAGGGTCGTGGGGAAAAGGGCCCCCAAGGGCCCTTTTAAAAAAATACAATACCCAAAAAAATTTAAAATAAAAACCTTTTTTTTTCTTGCTCCAGCATGGAGGGGGGGAAATCTCACGGGGCCCCAAAAATTCCTCCTTCAGGTTTTTCCCAAAAAGCCCAAGGGGAAAAAGGGGGGCAACTACTTTGGGTGGAAAACAAAATGAAAAATCCTTTCCCATTTTTCCAATTCCCAAAGGGGTTTGCCTGAAAAAGAACATTGCAAAGGAAACAGAATCGGGGGACTTTCCCTAGGCTCCTTTTTTTTATTCATTTGCCCTTTTTACGGGCCCCCTAGCCCTGGGAACAATTCGGGGGTTTGTTTGCAACATAGATTAGAAAAATAACAAAGTAAGACTTTTAAAAAAAGGCCCAAAAAAAAAAAACAACATAATATAAACAAAACATACAAAATTTCAACAAAAAAATTAAACTAAAATGAAAGAAAAAATGAAATTTTAAAATAGCGGGTTAAATTGCTTAAATAAAAAACGGGGAGGGAAGAAAATAAGCAAAAAAAACAAAAAAAAGCGTTTTTAAACTAGGTTTGGGGAAAATTTCAGAAAGGCCTTTTTGTACAATAAAAGTTTTCAGTAGTTTTCAAAAATTTTTGAAGAAAGGGGTTGCCAGGTGAATTTCGGGGAGGTAGCTGATTCCAAAACCTGGGGAGAAAACCCCCAAAGGGCCCTACTCCTTGTTAAAACCCTTTCGGGAAACCCCCCCGGGGGGTTTGGGACCCCAAAGGTTTGGCCCCGGGCCTGGCTAGCACGGGTGTTTACTATTTCCCCAAACATTTAGGGGCCTTGTATGTTAACATCAAAACATTGAAGTCAATGGGGTGGGAATCAGCAAACAGTCCCAGAGTTGCCAAACGGGGGAAAAATTATTTTGGGTTTTGCTTTTTTTGGGCCCTGTTAAAATCTGGCAGCTTTTATTCTGCACTACTGAAATTTCTGCTTTAACCCAAAGGGGGCACCCCCCACGTAAGAGGACTACATTAGTCTTTTCTCGAGATAAAAAATGAAAACCCAGAAAGGACTTTCAAAGCGGGGGGTGCAGCGGGCTAAAAAAAACCCTTTTCTCACCCTCAGTCCCCTTTTTGGAAACTTTTCCTTTTGGGTGATCCAAACAGGTTTTTCTTCATTTTTCAAAAGACTTCCCTTTCAGAGTCTAAATGGGGGAAAAGGGAAAGGGCGTCCCCTTTGGGAAAAAAAAAAGAAGAAAAGAAGGCATAGGAAACAACAAAGTCCATCAGTTAGTTGAAACTAACTCAAATAGGCTTTTAGGTGATATCATCTTTAAAAAGAACTTTTACCCTGTATAGGCAGCATCCTCTTTCCTTTTTCCCTTCAGAAACCCTGACATGTTTAAGAGAACAAGGAAAAATAAAAAAACAAGATAAAATTTAGCAAATAAATAAAGGGAATTTAAAACATTAAATAAAAAAAGGGTGGGGGAACTGTTTTAAAAGGCCCTGGATTTATGGAATCCATGACCTCTATGAACCAATCTCAACATGTTATCAGCCCCCCCCATAGGGGGGGGCATACCCTGGACGGTTATTTTCCCCCACATATGCAGGACTATAAATGGGGTTTGGAAATTTGTTTTCTCAGCCTGTGTCATTTTTAAAGATCAAAAATTTTAAACGGGATTTTTCCCTTGGCAATAAAAGCCCCTCCCTGTGGGGAGCTTCCCCCTTTCTTTCGGGCCCCCGTCCCCGCGGGTTTTCGGGAAACCCTTTTGTCAGTTTTGGGGAGGGTCTTCGGTTTTTTCGGGAAAGGACGGTAAAAAACAGGTTTTGGACCCCCGGGTTGATTTGGGGCAAAACCGGCCCTCCCAGGGGGGTTTTGTTGACCAGATAACCCTAAGCCCCTTATCCCTGCTAAGCTCACTCTTCCCCCAAAGGTTATGGCAAGTTACAGGCATGGGGAAAAAAAAAGGAAAAAAGGTTTTAAGGCAGATGGGGGAAAGGGAATAGAGGGAATCTAATGGGGGCTGTGGTTTGTGAAAATCACTACACACCTCCCAAAGTGTTCAGGGCCCACTAAATGATCTTTTGCCCCCCGGGGAAATTTGGGTGGGGCCTTAAAACTGCCGGGGCGGGGGTTTTTCTGTGGGGTTTTGATACCTAACCCAATCCTGGTCGGGGCCTGGGGCCTCCCCCTAGTGATTTAACTATTTGAGTCCTTTCCCGGGGCCTTTTTAAAAAAAAAAGCCCTAAAACAGGGGCCATCCGTTGGCCCGGGGTCTTACTTTTTGCACTAATTCCTTCCCAAAAAACTTTGGCCAGGGGGCGGGGAACCCTATCATTTCCTTCCCCTTCCCCTTTGGGTTGGGGTTTTAAAAAAACCTCCACGGATGCCTCCAAAAGGCATTTGGTTGCAGTGGGGAAAGGGCCAATTTTTTCCCTTTCCCGGGGTTCCCCTTGCCTACCCTTTGGGGTTTTTAAATTGGATCAACGGGGGGCTTTGCCCGGAGTGGGCGGGGCTCCCCAAATTCCCCCAAACTTGTCTCTTTCGGGGTTTGGGAAAACTTCCCAAAAAAGACGGCTGAAGGAGGACAGGGGTCATGGCCCAATCCAAAAGGGGAAAAGGGGGGCCGGGCCATCTGATGAGTTTGGGTTTAAATTTCATCTGATTGCCAGTGTTCCTTTCATGGCAAGGGGTGGAGCAAATTGCTGCCGAGTGGCCCCCAAATTTGTTCCGGGGGGAAGATTGTGACCTGGACCCCTTCCAGTTCGGGTTTTCAGCCCAAAATCACAGGACTGAGAAAACCCTGGCACATTGCAGGATACCCCCTTTGAGGGGCCCGACGGGGCTGTGTTACTTTTTTGGTCCTTCTCGATCTGTCAGGGGCCCCTTTGATACCAAAAACCCTGTCATCCCCTGGGCAGGCTCCCCCGATAGGGGAAATTTGGGGGGTCTACCCTTGTGCTGGCTCCCTCCCCTTTCCCTTTGGGGGGCCATGTCCGCAAGAGAGCCGGGGTTGGAGAATTGTCATCTTCCTGGTCACCTCTTTTGGGGGGGCTCGGGGTCGCAATCTCCCTAAAGTTTTTCCCAACATTTATATGATCCCACGGCTGGGGTTAACCGGGAGATATGGGGCTTGCTGAATCGTATGCTGATGACAGCAGCTTTTTTTTATCCCCTTTTTTCACCTCTGCAGGGGAGGCGGCCCAGCCCCTTGTTTTTCCCTCCCCGGTTTTCCATGCTGGAATGGACCAGGTCTTACAGGCTCAAACTAATGGGATCTTCCAGTGGGTCCACTCCCAGTGTGGGGAGGCTACCCCCCAAAACCGGGTTTTTTTTGAGAAAGGAAAGGGGGGGCCCTTGTTTTGGGACCCAGCGGGACCCGGGAGTCCTAGGGGGGGTTGCAATTTTCCAAGTGGGCCTTTTTCCCCCGCTCAGGTTTATCACCCAAAATTTGCCTGTACCTTAAAGGGGCTCCCGTAGACATTGTGCAAGTGCTGGTCCTCTCATGGTTTTTGGGATACTGAAATTTTCCCTTTTAAAATTTTGGGGCTTCCCTTGCCCCTTTTGCCCAGCGCCCTTGAAATGGGTGCAGAACAGAACCCCCCCCCGGGGTTGGGGGGCCTGGTGAAAGGTTTGCTTTGACCCACATCACACCAACTCTGGGCCGCCTGAAACTGACTACCCTTTTGCCCCCCTGGAAAAGGTTAAGGTTATTGTTTTGGTTCAAAAAAACCCCATGGCCGGGTTCCTGAGTTTTTGGCGGGAGCCCCATCTCCCAAAGTTTTGGGCCCCTTTCCCATCGGGAAGCATCCTTGGTATTTTCGCCCATGGGGCCACCCCCCGGGATGCTCAAAAAATTTTTCCCTCACCTGCAATCGGGCTTTCGGGGTTGTTTCCCATGTTTGGGGAAACCCAAACTGCCTTGTGAAAGGCCCCCAAATTGAGCCCCTGCCAGTTTTTTAAAAAGCTTTAAAGCCCCGGGTTTTTTTGGGGAAAGCTTTCAGAAATTTCAGGGGATTTTAATGTTTTGTTGCCCCCTGTCTTTTTTTTTCCCTTTTTGCCCCCCTTTTGTTTTTCCTTTGGGGGTTTTGGTTCCCTTTTGGTTGTTTTTGGTTTTTTTGTTTTATGTTTTTTTTGCTGCATATTGTTTTTTTGTTCTTAATTGAGATTCATTTTGCTTTCGTTTAAAACTGCCCAGAGCCCCTTTTATTTAAACCAGGCTTTCGAAAATGCATAAACAAAAAAACCCCCCAAACAAACAAACAATAGGAGTTAGACTTTGGGGGTGGGGTTTGGGGGGGGGGGGCCAAAATTTAAGATTTCCCCCAAACCAAAGAAGCCCCCCCTGGAAAGGTGGAAATTTGGGAATCCCTTTGGAAAAGGGGCTGGTGATTCATTTTTAGTGAGGGGACAAAAAAAAAAAACCCGGGTTTGTTATTTTAAGTAAAATCCCTTTGCAGCAGAGAAAGTAAATTTGGCTTCAGCAAATTTTTGGGACCAGTCCAAAACCCACATTTTTTTAAAGGGGAAATTTTTGGCCCGGATTGTACGAGCTACTTTTGTTGTTTTTAAAAATAAGCCTCCCCCCTTGGGTTGGCTCAAATCGTAAAAGTGAGTCTGTTCGTTGAATCATAGGATCACGGGGGTTATTTTGGGCCCAAATCTGCCCCAGTTTCGGGCTTGATGGAAAAAATCCCAGAGCTCAAACAGACCCAGAGTCTGGGGGCCCAGCTTCTGCTTAAAAGGCACCCTTTTGGGATGACCCGGGGCAGTCTTTCCCGGGTAGTCCTAAAGAAAAAAAGCACTTTCCTTTTCCCAATTCAAGGACACCCCTCGGGTTTACATATGAAGAGGGGCCACCCTTTCTCCCTTCAGTCTTCCCCTCCCCGAGTAAAAATACCCCCGGGAGGGTTGCCTTCAGCTTTTCCCATAGGACATGTCTCATCCTTACTCTTCAATTTCCCAGTTTGTCTTTTGGCATTTTAAAAGTCATGTTTCTTGTACCCCACTTTTTTGTTTGTTACGGGCCCCCCTTCAAAAGGGGGAAATAAAAAATAAATTTAAAACCCCTTATTCTTCGGGAATACTGCTTTCAGAATATGGCAGACTTTATGGCCAGTTGATTGGCTCTTTTGGGGGGGGGGGAAATTACGGTGTGAAAAAAAGGGGTTTTCCAAGCCCTGCGTGGACACAGTATTTTTAAAAAAAGGGTTTGGAAAACCAAAAATGTTTTCAGGTTCTGTAAGGGGAAAGTTTGTTACCCAGTCTGGGGAAATGTAGGGTTTATCAAGTTAAAAAGGGGAAATTTGGGGGGCCCCAGTTTTTTGTGGTTAAAAACGGGAACTAGAACTAATTCTTTCTAACATATTTTTAGATCCCTTTGGGATTTTTCTGTGGCTCTTTTACAAAGAACGGGGGGGGAAAGAATGTAAAGTTTTCGCTTTAAACGGGAAAAAACGTAGCTATCGTTTTGGAAAAAATCAGGAAAAACCGTATTAAGGACAGTTTGTTTATAAAAATTTTAAACTTACCAAAATTCTCCATGGACTGACCACTGTGAAATCAGTGAAAATTTTTTTTAAAAATTTTTATGGCTCAAAAAGCACATGGCAGAAATTTTTTAAGCCGGGGAAATTTGTATGTGGTAAATCCGCAGGAACTAAAAAACCAGAAAGGGGGGAAATATATTGGGTTGTGCTATTAGCAGTTTTGTTAAAGGTTGACGATTATTGTGATTTGACACATTTTTCACCAACATTTCCCGGGCGAATCTGCTTTTTTGGAAAAGGACCCCATTTTGTTAAGAGAATTTTTTTCCCTAAAGGCTGTCCCAAAGTGATGGGGGGTGGACTAAGTGAAACCCTTCCGGGACTTTTGCTGGATAATCCCCCCCCTTTCCCCCTCGGGTGTTTGCTATTTGGAGGGTTTAACTGTACCCAAAAGGACCATTTTGGGGGGGTCTTTTTTTTTCCCATCTTTCAAAATTAGAGAAATAGAGATTTTTGAGGAAAGAGTTTTCTTTAAAAAAAAAAAAACTAGATAAGGGGGGTTTTGGAAAAAGCAGATATAAAATTTTTTCTTTAAACACTTCAAAAACCCATATTAAAAAATTTGGGTTTGGGGATTTTTTTTTTTGCAACTTCTACTTTTACCCGTCGGGCAAAAAAGGGGGGCCCAAAATCACAAAAATTAGAGAGAGAGAGAGGGGAAGAGAGAGAGGTGAGAGGGGAGGGGAGAGAGAAAAGGAGGGGTTTTCTCCCCGGGCCCTCTGAGTGCTCCAATGAAACCCAGGCCATTCAACAAAAAGACCCCCCCCCAAAAAGTTTGGGGTTTTTTAAAATTTTGTTTTAAAAAAGATATATTATTTTTTTTTTTTTAAGAAATTTTTACACTGCGGGCAGTACAAAAATTTAAATTTTAACTTTACTTTGGGGCCCCTAGAGGCCCAAGGTGGGGGCCCTTCCCCCTTTGGGCCTCAGGTGAGCCCCCCCCTTTGGGTGAGGTAAAGGGCCCTTGGGGCTTGACTATGTTTTGGTTGTTTCCCTATGCTGCACTTAATATCCACTTCTTTTCTCTGCAGAGCTTTAGTAAACCCTTCCGTCCCGGGCCTTCTAGGAAACCATGCCGGGAAAGCTCACAGGCTTCATCGTCTTTTGCGGGGTCTAAAATCTCAGCCCCATTAGGTTAAATGCCCCTTTTTGGGCCCCCTTTTCCCATCAGAAGGTTTCCCTTTAAATTGGGGGCCCCTGGGGCCTTCTCTTCCCATAATTGTGGGCTGGACCCCAGCTGCTCCCTTGTGGGATGCCGAAACTTGGTGCCCTGAATTTTTAAGAGAAAATTTTTGGCGGGGGGGCTATTTTTTTTTGTTTTAAAAATGACTTTTCACTTTTTAAAACGGGCAAGTCCAAACTTGGGGCCCTCCAGATGTTATGGACCACAACTCCCACAGCCCTTTTGTCAAGGGCCTTTTATGGGCTTGGAATTCGGGGAATTGGGGTTCCAAAACACCCAGGGGGGGGATGAAAATTTGGACATGCCTGCTGCAAAAAAAAAATAGGGTAGGGAAAAAAGTGTCCTGGATGAAAGGGGGCCCCTTTGTCTCCTGAAGGCCTTACAAAATTTGCAGGTCTTCTGAAAAAGGGAAAGGGGTGGGAAATTTCCTGTCTGTCTTTTTTTGTTTGGGCTAAATTTTGGTTTCTTCCCCCCCTTAGTAGGCTAAATTTTTTGGCAGCAACGGGCAGTTTTCTTCATTAGGGCCGGGGGGGGGTCAAAGCTGCCCAAAATTCACCAGCTTTTCAGTGTTTTTTGGGCTTCCTCTGGGTACTCCCCTTTGTAAAAATCTTAGAAAACTGTTTCTGTAAAGGGGGGATACAGGGGGGAAGAAAAACCCCCAAAGCCTCTGGTTTCTAAAACCCCAAATGGTAATGGGAAAGAAGTTTGCATCAGGCCTGCTTTAGCTCCCAAAAGGACCTTTTTGGGTTTACTTGTGAAACAGGGTGCGGCCCTCAAACCCAGGGATTTCCCCTTGCATTTTAAACCTAGGTCATTTGTTGGCAAACCTTCGGCAAAATCCGGGGAATTTTTGGACCAAAAACCCCCCAACAGCCCTTTGTCATTGGAGGTGCAGGTTTGGGAATACTGCGGGGTTGTGGCCCCAAACATCTGGAGTGTGAGGGTTCCCCACCGCTGCCCTGGGGTTTTATCAGAGTTTTTTTTTTTCATTTAGCCACTGCTCTTTAAATTTTTCCTAACTGTTTCCCAAAAAACACACACAGAATCAGGGGGGACCTTTTGTAAACCCTCGTTTACCATACCCAGCTTTTTCCAGTCCTGAATACCCCTTCTGGCTTGGGTTTTCAGATTTAATTGCATTTTAAAATGAGAGATTTTTTGGAAAACCACCCATTTCTGGAAGTAAAATTTTTTTTCCCACCCAAAGTTGCTTCCCCCCAACATTTTGATCTTGTGCAAATTTTTCAAAAACCGTTACCCCCATCTTTTTTTTTCCCAAAACATGCATTTTTTGGGATTTTTAGGCCAAAACCCCCCAAAACTGCTTTTTTTAATTAGGGGGTTCCCCCTAATGCCAGGAAGGGGAGGGTTCCATTCCGGGACTGTCCTTAAAGGCAGGGTTTAAAAGTGAGATTATGATGATGACCCCCTGATTTTTCAACGGTTATTGCTCTTTTTCCGTACGTGTAAGCCCACCTTCAGGTTTTGTGGGCCCTTTTGAAAAGGGTCCTTGGCGAGCATTCTACTTTCCAAGTTTGGGGCCAGGCTTCCAGGGTTGATGATAGCATTTTTGACAAAAAACAGTCACCCCTGCCAGTTTGCACCCCTTCATTGTTTTTGCTTGTCTTTCATCTGAAAGGAAAAATTTCCCAGGCTTGCTTCTGATTGTCTAGATTAATTTCAAAAAAGGTTTTCACCAAACCCTGTGAAAACCCATGGTTAAACAGGTTTCCCTTTAACTACTGCTGCTGCACTACTATTTCTCCCAATAATATCTTTTTCTTCTTTTTCCCTTCTTTTTTCTTCTTTTCTTCTTTTCTTCTTCTTCTTCTTCTTTTCTTCTTTTCTTCTTCTTCTTCTTTTTTCTTACACAGCTGCCAGGTGTTAAGTTTGGATTTGGGCCCCTTTTTCCCAAAGGGCCACCTTTTTCCCAAAGAGCCTGGGGTTTAATTGGAAACATCTTTGAAAAATATGTTTTGTTTTGTTTTTTTGCCCGTTACAGCCCGTGCCCCCAACTCTTGGGCCCCCAAATGCCTTTGGGATTTTCTTCCCAGGAATACGGAGGGGGTTGGGCCCATTTCCCTACCCCGGGCCTCCCCAGCACCGGAAATTCCCTGGGGGTTTCCCCCAAACCCAAAGAAACTAACCGGGCTGCCCGCTTACCCTTCCAAAATCAGGCGAGTTTGGAGGGCCCTTAGGGCATCTAGGCAGCTAGAATATTTTCTGTTCCAAATTAATGTCCCCTTTTGGGTAGTTGACCAATGTTGATCTTACAATGCCGAGATTTTTTAGATGTTGATCCAGGTTTTTTGGGGAAATTGCCCCCAAGGGACCTTTTTAAATTATTGGAAATTGTTTTTTTGGGTTTTTTATTCCAGGGGTTTTAAATTTTCTATTTCTAAATCCCAATTTTTGGGGTTGTTTTTTCAAAACACTTTGCCGCTGACTCTTGTGTCTCCCGGTTTTGGGCCACATCGACAATTTTTTTTTGCTTGTATAAAAATTGTGTAAATGATTTTGATGAGATGATGATGTTTGAGGGATGATGATAAAGGATGATGATAAAGATTTTAAATATAGCAAAGAGGAAATTTTTGATAGGGATTTTCAAAGACTTGAAAGATTGTCATGAAAAGGGGAGGGTCCAGGATCGTTCTTTTTTTTCCCCAAAGTGCGGGTTACTAAACAAGGGGGTAAAAAGCTAAAGAAAGCCAGATAGCGGGGAAAAATTTCCTAACTGTTAGAGAGTGTAGAAATTTTACCCCCAAGGGGGTGGCGAGTCCCCCGGGACACGGGAGGCATTCCGGATTTTTGGGACAACCAGCGGGCGATACCCTTTGTTTTTTTTTTGCAGGGAGCGGGGGGTTGGATTTGAGGGCCTTTGTGGGACCTTTCCAATTTTAAATTACTGTTTTCCGCACGGGGTTAAGCTGGGGGGTTTTTATAGGCCCCTTCCAATTTCATGTTTATTCCCAAATGTTTTTTCCCCAAGGGAATACCGATCAGCACCGGCTTTGAAGCAGAAAAGTTGCTGTTTCATTTTCTTTTCCAAAGGCTAAATTTTTTTCCCAGTTTAAAGGGGGAAAAGACAATTCCCCCCTTTGTACTCCCCGGGGGGTGTATTTGGTTCGGGAACTACCCCCTTCGGGAAAGGGGTTAAATTTGCTACATGATTCCAGGGGGACACTTTTGGCAGAGCCTTACAATTCATTGCCGGGGCCTCCCCCTTTCTTTCACAAAATTAAAGAAATTTTAAAAAAAAACCATTAGGGAAATAGGAAGAAGCTGCTTGGGCTCTGTTTGCAGTCTGATTTAAAAAATTTGTTTTGGGGAAATTGGGGTGTGTTTTTTGTTTTCCCCCCAAAGACCCCTGGAAAATGGCACCCCCTTTAATTTCCATGATGGTGAGGTTCTAGCAAACAAAAACCCGCCCCATGACATTGATGGTTTTCCACCAGCAATGAATAAATTTCCCTTTATAGTCAACAATTTCTTATACGGGGGTACCTTGTATAAAAGGAAATTAATTCGCCCCAAATAAAAATTTTTTTAAAGAAAAATTTTCCTTTAAAAAAATTCCCCAAAAAAAAGCATTGAAAATGGAGTAACCCCCATTTTTATGTTGAAAGGATTCCCCCCATGGGCCAAATTGTGTTAATCAATTTTCCCCCTATCTCGGAAATTTTTTTTTGTTTTACAATTTTTTTGTTATAAAAGCTGTTTTTTTAAATACAAGGGCCCACTTTTTCCCAGAAAGTTCTGGCTTAAAAGTTTTTCCCTCAAATAGCAGTACATCTAAATTTGGGGGGGGGGGGGGTTTTTTTGGTTTTATTGTATGTACAAAACCTTTTTTGTGTGAGTGTGTGTGTGTGTGGTGTGTGTTTGTGTAAAGAAGAGAGGGGAAAAAGGGGGGAAGAAGAGAGCGAGAGAAGAGAGAGAGAGGGGGAGAATGTTAAAATAAACTGGGGGCCAAGGACCCCCAAGCTCTGATACGTGACTTTTTTCCAAAATGAGCAACCCTGAAAGAGAGGGGGCACAAAATGAACTTTTTTTCCCGGGTTTTCCTTTTCATTTTTTTCGTTTTTTTTAAAGTAAAAAAACAAAAAATGTTTTTTTGTTCAAAAAATTAAAACGAAACGAACAGAAACCCCGGGGAAAATTTTTGTGTGTTTTTTCCGTTTCCATTTACTGAAAATATGAGTAAATTGCTTAAAACCCTTTTTTAAAAAACACAAAAAATTAAATTTAAAATGGTAACGAAAGGGTAACAAAAGGGAAACAAAAAATAAAAAAACAATTGTTTTTGCAAAAAATTTGCAAAAAAGGGAAACGAACCAAAAAAACCCCTTTCCAAATGACAAACAAAAATGGGCCCCCTTCCAATTCATTATTCTATGAATATTCTATGATAATCTTCTTTTGAACAATTTTTCTATTTTCCTTTCCCCTATCCTTTGGAAAAAAAAGGGCCCTGGATGGGGGGAAAAAAAAAAAAAAAAAAAATTTGGTTTTTTGCTTGAGGGGAACAGTATAAATTTTGTAAAAAATTTTTGGGGGGAAATTGACAACACTCTGGCTTCAGTTTAAAGGTAACCATCTTTTCCAATGCTTATCTCACCCTTGCCCTTTTTTAAAAATATAAATTATTATTTATTCCATAATCGCCACTTTTCCAAACAAAGCAGGGGCCCCGGGCAGCAAGCAGCCTTTGTTGAACGAGGGTTAAACCCTGACGGGAAATTTAAAATTGGCCTTTCCTGCCATTCAAAAAGAATTAAAAGCAATGCTCAAATCCCTTTCAAAATTTTATGTAGCCAGGGACTTCCCCCATTCCCTTGCAGCTCCCTAGCCTTTTTCTGGGGCCAAAATTATTTCATTGGTTGCACCCTTTCCAGGTGGGGGTGGCTCGGGTTTTCCCAGCTCCAGAGGTAAAAAGGGGGAAAGAAACCCAAAAGGGGAAAGCAAAGAATGCGCTCTTTTACCCCCCCAAAACCCCCAAGCTTTTTCTGGGTGGTTTAAAACCCCAAATTTTTCCCGGGGCAAAAAACCCCTAGTGAGTGGGTACAATTTAAATTAAATTTTTTGGGAAGGGGATAAAACCCGAGTAAACCCTTGGGAGGGGCTACTGAATCATCCCCATCAAAACTGGGTTTGTGGGGCGGGTTTTTGGGGAGAAATACTGCAGTTTAAAGGGAGTGCCCCAATTTTGAAAGCACTGTCCCCCTCTTTCCCCTTCTTCCTTCCAATTTAGCAACCCCGTCTTTCATTTCCCCCCCATCACTTACCCAAACACTTGCTCCCAAGGGCATCTTTTTCCCCTAAACCCTCCCTCATTTTCCTTCACTGCTATGGCTTTTCCCCCCTGCCCAGCAGCCCCTTTCCCCCCACCTCTAAGCCCCTACGCTGCCCCCAAATTTTGGGCTCCCTCCCCCTTCGGTTAACTAAAACCAGAACATCTCTCTGTGAACCTTTGGGGCCCCAAAATTTTTTCTTTTTAGAGGGAAGGAGTGTTTTTTTAATTGCGGGGTTTTGGGGGCCCTTTTGGGGGCAAGTGTTTTTTGACGGCGGGCCCAAAGGAAATACCCTTGCCCAAAGGGGAAAATTTTTCCTGCTTTACCACAGCCTCAAAACACGTATAGTCAAATTAAAGAAACAAAATGTCTTTTCTGGAGTTTTTTGAGTTCAGTTTCCCCACTCGGGGGGGCTGCTGCCTGAGGCAACGGGATCCCTCCCCTTGACTAGTGACATAAATTTGGACGTCTCCTCAGGGCCCTTTGTGGCCCTTAAAATGTAAAAAGATGGACAACATTTTTTAGCACAAGATGCAAATAAAAAACGGGGAAAATGTGTATTCTCCAATTTTAGCCCCTTTATTTTTATAAATCGTTGCCCCGGCTTGCTGGTAGGAGGGATAGAAAAAGAGCCCTTTTCAAAATTTGGGGGCATGCTTACCCCACAATCTTTTAAATAAGTTTTCTTTCAGGGGGAACTATAGTAAAAAAAAGAAACCCCTGTAAAAAAAAGGGGAAGAAAAAAAAACCCATCTACCCCCCCTTCAAAGAAAACCCCCGCCCCCCTGAAAATAAGCCAAAACCCAGACTGCCACTTGTTTAAAAAGCAAAATTTAATTGGTTTTTTTACGGTCATAGACCAAAAAAAAACATGGTAAAAAAAATTCGAAAGACAACCCAATAATAAAAATTAAAATTTTGGATAGTTTAAAAATTTAAATAGTGTACCCGGGGGAAAAATTTTTTAATAACATAAAGTTGCATGGGGATAAAAATAAAAATTATTTAAATTTTAAAATTAAATATGAGGGGTTATTAATCATAAAATAAGTTAGGGGATCAAATATTTGATGACAAAATCATCTTACGGGTTCCATAAACTGCCACAAAATTCTGGCCATTATCATAGTTATATTTGGTTTTTATGGGCTTAGTAAAAAACAAAAATAAAATTTTAACGGGTCTACCCGGGAACCTTTGAAATTTGGGGTTTTAAAAAAGCCTTTGCGAGGCCCCTGTAAAAGCAAAAAATACGAAGTACATTTTCCGGGGTTTCAAATTTCCCCACAGTCACGGGGGCATAAACGTAAAAGATGGGAAACCCCTTTTTTAAAATTTCTTCCTTTCCAACAGTTTGGGGGGTTCCACTTTTAATCTGGCTAAGGAAAAAGCCTTTTTTGGAATTTGGGGATAGTATGTTGTTCAAAAAGGGGGGGGAGCATAAACACATCATTACTTTTTACTCCCTTAATTGAAAAAAAAGGGCCCCCGGTTTTCTGTTAAAGTTCAAGGGTCTCTGAGCCTTTGATGAATGGCAGTTTTTGGCATACTATAGCCCAGAGAAATAAATGCTTTACAAAAGCCAAAAGAGACTACTTTTCCATTTCAAAGAACTTTTTCCCATTTTAATAAAAATAAATCGAAAGGTCAAAGGGGGCCCAAACCGACAGGGAGAAAAGAAATTTTTTAAACCCCCTATTAAATAATTTTTCTTTTGGCCTCGGAGCCCCCCAGAGGTTAGGCCAGCCTCCATTCCCGGGTGGCAGTGTTAGAGACCATGGAGGAAACCCCAAATATGGTTCTCAGGGAAAATTTTTTTGAAATTTCCCCCGGGGGAAATCAAGTTGGAGTGGGGGGAAAAAAGTTGAGCCCAAAATAGAAAATGGGGGAAGCACTTTGGGCCTTTAAAAACCGGGGAAACGGGGGGGGTATGTTGGGCCCCCCCTTTGAATAAAAAATTAAGTAAAAAAAGTAATGATTTTTCTAGAATTAATTTTTTACATTTCTTAAAGTGGGGAAGCCAAGAATCAAAAGGGTTTGGGAAAAAAATACCTAGGTATTTAAAGCTAGAGGGCCTGCCAATCCGTTCCCCTTAATTTTAACCCGTTTTTGTTTGTCTCCTTTTTTAGAAAAAATCAATACCTTCGATTTTGAATAAATTTAAAAAAATTTGTTGTTTTATTGGCACAAAAGGAGGAAAGTGTTCTTTTTAAAAAACGCCCCCTAAAACCCAAAACTGACCCAAAGGGAAAAAAAAACTGCGTCGTTTTGCATATAAAAAAATTGAAATTGGGTGATAAGGGGGGTAACTTAGGGGGTGGAAAAGTTGGGGGTTTTATAGGGTATCCAAATCCCCTTAATATAAAAATTTAAAAAATAGGGGAGCTAAAAAACAGGGCCCTTTCTTAAAACCCCTTTGAGAAGGGATTGAATTTTTTAAAGTTCCTGCTTTTTTGCATACCACTTTTAGCCGTGTTTTTTTCATAAAGGGGCCCCATCAAAAGTTTAAAAGGACGACGGCAATTTGGAAATTTAGCTCAAATTTTCTCCCAAAAAACCTTCTGGGTTAAACCCAAAAAGAAAGCAAATTTTAAGTCAATAAAGGGCCCCATTTTAACGGGGCCCCCCTTGGGGGAAGGGGGAATTTTTCTGCCAAATGCTGGAGAATAAGGGGCTTGGTCGTGTTGATCTACCGGAAGGAAGCCGCTTGTTTTATCCCTAAAAATATTATTTGTGCTAAACCAAACTTTCTAATTTGTTTTAAAGGAAACTCGCCCTAAATTTTCTGATTTGTCACAGAATTATGGGAAAGATAATTGGCCCGGGTCATTTTTTTTTACCCTTTTTTTTAAATGGGAATTATGATGGCCAGGCCCCCGTCCTCAGGTATTAAGCAGTGCAATTTAAAAAACGAAAAAAAGGAGGGTAAAAAACCCGGGGGCCCCCCATTTTGGGGTTTGCCTGGAGTAAGTCAGCAGAAATGGTCGCACCAGGGGCTTTTCCAAGGGTCTTTGTTGGTTTAAAATTTAAAGGGAAAAATTTCACCCGCTGGGGGACGGAGGCCCAAATTTCCTAGAGATGCCAATTCCCCTGAGGTACGGGTTTTATTGGGAGGGCTCTGAGGGAAATCTATCCTAAAATGTTTCTCCCAGGGGTGCAGGGGAAACATAATCCTGGATGGAAAAAGTACTTACATACCCCCCGGAGACAACTTTCCAAAAGGCGGTGGAAACCCCTTTAAATTGGGAAGGTAATTAGCGTTTCCAAATTTTAATTTTTCGCCCGAGCTTTTTTTTTTCCCGATCAAGGCCCTTTTATTCTGTTTTAGAGTGAAAACCAAATTTGGAAAGGGGTCTTAAACTAAATTTTTGGTTTCCCTTTTTAAACCCCAAAAAATTTGTGACTAAAAAACCTTTTTGGGGCTTTACACTCATGATCAAAAAGGGGTTTGGGAAAAACCGTGATAAAAGGGTTTTGGCCCTCGGGGGACCCCTTAAATTTAAAACTTTTGAAGGGCCAAAAGAGTTCACCCTATACTTTGAGTAAAGAAAAAATGTTTAAGAAGCGGAAGTAATTGATTTGCCCCAAAGCCTTAAAAACCTAAAAAGGGGTAATAGATTATTTATAAAAATTCACTCATTTTAGGTGGGCCATTTGAGCAAACCCCGTTTTTCAACTTTTGTGCCCGATATGGCCAATATACTAACCCGTTTAAAAATAGTTAAATTTAAAAATCTGAAACTTTTGAGTAAAGGGGGAAATGATAAATTTCAACCGCAATCCACCCTTTAAAAATTTTAATTTGAATCAACCGTTCGAGAGACAAAAATGTAAAACATAACCGATTTCACCCATTGGGGTATAAAAGGGGATAAATTTACCCCCGGCCCGCTCCCCAGCAGCTACCCAAATTTTGGAAGGGCCAAGTCCAAAAAAACAATTGGGAGCATAAGGAGTAAACCCGGGAAAATTGGGAGATGAGAACTTTTTTAGGACCTACTGTCCAAAAAAACAAACCAAAAGGTTTTTTCCGGGGGAGCCATATTTAAAAAGTGCCCAAAAAGAAAATCTCGTCATTTTGGCCATCTTGATTTTAATCACCCGGGAAAAAAAGTTAAAAAAAAGGGGGAAAAAATGGTATTTTTTTTGGGGGCTCTTTAAAATAAGGGGGGGGGCCTAGGTAGACCCGAGTGTACCAATGAGGAAAGGGTTTTTTGAGGGTTGGGGATAAAAAAATTGAATTTAAAAAAGAGGAGTTTTAAAACTAAAAACCCGGGGGGAAAAAGCCACAAACTGGGAAGTAAGGGCTTTAAAAAATTAGTCCCTGGCTTTAATTTTTTTGGAAAACCCGTATGGGAAAAACCCCCCTTACAACGGCCACCTTTTCCACTCGGAGAGGGTTTCAATGTGTGGGTATATATCCATCCAGTAAAAATTTTCCTTTTTTTAGACCAGGTTTCTTGGAGTAACAAATGTCAAAAAACCCAAATACTCCCTTTAAGGAAATAAACTCCAATTTTGGATGCCCATCCGCAATATTCCATGATTTAAAATTTTATAAAAAATGTTTTTCCATGTGTGAGGGGGCCTCACTTTTCCCAAAATTTGGTCCACTAAAAAGGAGTTTCCCACTATCTTTTGGGGAAGGGGGGTTTTTCCATCATTTTCCCGGGGTATTGGGGAAAAATTGTACCTTTTAAGGGGCATCTTGTAAACGGTATTTCTGACACAGAGCGGTCAGTACCTGATTGGGGCCATCAGGAATGAATAAAAGGATGCGGGGCCCGTTTTGGGGACAAGGCCCACTAAAGAAAGGGGGGGGGAAAAACTGTGGATACTAGGGGCACATTTGGGGAGATACCGGGTTTCAATACTCTTCCGGTCATTTCCCCTTAGCTAAGTCAAGTCCCATCACAGCATTATTCTCCGAGAAACTGGGGCCCCCCAAAATTGGGTCCAGGGAGGGTAAAGGGGAAATTTTAAACTTTCCCTTCAGGTATATAGTACCCCAACCCGACGTTTTGGGGAAAATTGGTGGAAATTTTTGCCCTCATGGGTAAATTTGGGTGATGTAGGGATCCCCGGGAGATGGCAGGGTGGAATCCAAAATGGGCTTGAAAATTTGCCCTTTGTTCCCTTTTTTCCTTTTTCCACCTCTAAAAATTTTGGGGCTGTTCCTAATAAGGGGGGGGGGATGGGTTCCCCGACTGAACGTGACTGTGATCAAGTACACAGCATTAAGGACCCAGCAACATTAAATAGAAATTGAATGAAAAAGATCGCTTGTTTAAAGGGATGAGGGCAAGGGTGCGTGGGGGGAGAATGGGGGGAAATCCAAAAGTCAAAGGAAGGGTTGGGTCAAGTGAGTTAAAAGTCGATGCTTTCCGGAGGTGGGAACTAAAAATAGGATTTTGAACCCCTTTTTCTCTTCAAAGGGGGTTTGAGGGAGGGAGAGTTGTCTTCTTGCCCAAAATTTTCTCTTTTGGGTTTTCTCAAAAATTTGTCAAGTAGTTTTAAAAAACGGGCCCGGAAAATTCAATGAGGGTTTGGGTTTTTTTACCCCTATGCTTGCGGGGAGAGGGCCCCTTGAACCCATTTTTTGACCCAATTTCTTGTTTTTGAAATACAGGGGCTTTAAAATTTCATCTTGTGTGGTTTGAGGCCCGAACACTAGGAGGAGGGAAAAACCTTTTGAGGCCTTTCGTTTTTCGTTTTTTGTAATTTTTGACTCTCGAAGAATGGAATGGTTTGGGGCCCTATTAACAGAAAAATAGGGGCCCGCCCCGGGAAAATTTTTGGTTTGGGGGAAGGGGTGGGAAAACCCCCCCGGGGGCCAAAACATAGTAATAAATCCTCCCAAGAGAGGATGGGAATTTTTTCAAAGGAAAAAGGAGATAAAATTGGTAATTTCCCCCCATTTTCCTCTTCCAAACGTTGGAGGTGAAGTAGGACCCCCTTTGGATTGCCCCCCCCCTTTTTGGGTTTAAACACGGACGAAAAATCCAGAGAGGTTGGGTATCCCTGTATCGGGGGGTTTTAGTACTGAGGTTTAAAAAAATTTTTTAATTTTCTATGAGCAATCTTGATATTTTAGCAGCGTGTCCCTTTGGTGGAGATTTATTGGGTTTTTTTTGGGGAAAAGACGCTTCTGCAATTTTTTTTCACCCGGTTTTATTCATTTTATTGGGTGCCATCTGGGTCAGAAAGCTGGAGGCTTGTGTTCTTAAATTTTGAAAGATTCAGACAGGTCTCTAAATGCCTTGGGGTGGGGAAAATGATTCAAGAGAACAAAATGAATCAGACTTGTAGTAACTTTTAAAAAGGCCAAAATCAGAGTAAGGGCTACGTTGGGGTTGGCGGGCCCAACAATGGTTTTCTCAGTAGACTTCCAGGGAAATTTAATTGGGGGGGGTAGGGGGGAACTCACCGGGACTTTCCCCTTTTTGGGGGCAGATTTATGTAATTGGGGGAAAGGGGCACAAAAAACCGTAAAACTTGGTTTGTTTGAAGCCCCTTACTTTTTTAAACGAGGGGCGGGAAGTTTAAAAGCGTTTCTCTCCTCTTCAAAAAATTTCATCACCATTTCCCTTTCCTTTTCACTTTTTAGGGGGTGGGAGGAGGAACCCGTTAAGAAACTTTCTTTTTTTGGGGGGGGGGAAAAATGTAGGGAAAAAAAATCTGTTAGGAAATTTCCTTCTTTACCATTTTTGCCACCGGCGCCCCTCAGGTTACAAACCCCCAAAGTCACAATACACTTCTCTTTGGGGAGAAAACCCTTGTTTCAAAGGGGAGGGGCCAAAAAAAACAAAAAAAAAATGGGCACTTTCTGATTGGGAACTTTCTTTCTTTTAAAAGGGAATTAGGGGCCAAATGCCCCAGAAAAATCTCTGGCGAGCAAAAAGCAATGAAAGATGGGGAGCTGGGTTTACTTTTTTCTGTTTAAAAAGGGGCCTTTTTTCTTTTTTTTTTTTTTGGGCCCTTAAAAAAACCCTTGGGCCCGAGACAGGCCTTGTTTTAAAGTGTATTTTCACCCCTTCTGGCCCAAAAGCTGTTCCCAAAAGAAGGAAGGCCCGAGTTCTTTTTTTTTCCCCCGAGTCAGGTTCTTCAGGGGGGCTAGGAAATGGGGGGGGAAAATAAAAGTTAAAATTTCCCTCCCCATTGAATTTAAACCCATTAAAAAAAATAAGGGAAAAAAATTTAGAAGGGAATTTAAAAAGCCTTGAGGGGTTTAGCTGCCTTCGGCCAGGGAGAAAACCCAAATGTTCTTTCACCCGGGTTCCCAGAAAATTTGGGGTAAAGTTTTGCCTAAATTTTTCAAAAAAAAAAAGCCTATGTTTTATGGTTTTTAGCCTGGGTTTTGGAAAACACACGCCTGCACAGACACCAAACAAACACACAAAGGGGGGGGGGCTCTAAAATTTTTAGGAGGAGGGTTTGTGCTTTTAGATTTTTTGGTGAAAGAATGAATTTATCCAGCTCTTGCAAAATTTGCCCCAAAACCCCAGGGGGGGTAAATTTTTCACAAAAATTTTAAAAGGGGAGGGTTTGAGCAAAAATTTTGAAAAAAAAAATGTTTAAAAAATTTTTGGGAAAAAACCCCACTATCCTTGCAGCAATGAGAAAATTGTTTAAATCTTTTTCCTTCCCTGCAGGGGAAGGCAGTATGGATTACACCCTTTACAGTGAAAGGGCCCAAAAAAAAAGGGGGGAAGCCCCCAAATTCCCTTTAAAATTTGGCCTTCTTGATACTTTTTCTTACTTTGGGTTTTTCCCTTTTTCCTTTCCCCCCTTCATTCCCAAAAATGACTCCCCACACCTGAACAGCTTATTTTCTGTTGGGATTGGGGGAGGCATTTCCCCGGGGAAAACTCTTTTTTAAAAAACACTGGGTTAACCAAAAAAACAAAAATTTACCGCCATTACTGAACATTTTCAATATTAGAACAGCAAAAAATGAGAAATCTTTAAGAAGAGGGTAGAACCCAAAATTTGAAAAAAAAATAATTACCAATGAGGACTCTTCACTCCTCCAAATTGTGGGGGACTATGGCCACAATCCATTTGGGGAATCTGAGCATGTTAAAAGAAATTAGATTAAGATATGATGGCGAAATTGGAAATTTTGTTAAAATGATACATTTAAACCCTTCCCTTTTTCATGCCTTTCTTATGCAATAGAAAAGGAGACTTGGGAAAAGCCCCCCAGTACTTCCCTTGGGTTGGCTGCCAAATTTTCTGGCCCCAAAAGTTTTAACACAATTTCACCCTTTTGCAAGCATAAAGAAACCAAAAATTTTCCAAAACCCCTTTTTTTCCCCAAAAATTTCCCGGGAGCATGGCCAATGGCAAGGAATTCAAAGGGGGGTAGTTAAAAAATCCATGAGAGCTTACTTTTTTCTAGCTTTAATCCCCCCGCTGTCCCAAAATTTTTCTTTTTGTATTCTTTTAATTTTTTTTAAAAATCAGGAGGAGGGGTGTAACCCTTACCTATAATCCATAAAACCATTCCCCGTAAGAACCGAAAGGGTTTTTAGGTTTGGGGGGGGCCAAAAAATGGGGCCGGTTTTCCCTTTTTCCAATTTTTCCCTTTTCTATTCTTTCCCACCCCAAAGTCTATTTTTGAGAGAAATTTTCCAAAACATACCCAAATTTTTTATACTAAAACCCGTTGAATGTAAAATCCAGTCTGATTTAAAGGGTCGGGAATTCCCTGCCCCTGAGCACTCATCATTAATTTTGCACGATTTGAGTCAGATGTTAAAGATTTTAAAAAAAAATTAGTGCAACTGGAGATTAAAAAAATAGTTTTACATAAAATCCCCCAAAGGGGAAAAGGGAAAGGGGGTAGCCAAAACAGTTTAAATTTGGCCTTGGTTTTTTTTTAAAATGAACCGACCTGCGCGGCCGCTCTCCGTCAGCGTAGGAGGGAAACCCAAATCAGCAGAAAAATTTTTTCAGGGGTTTTCCCAATCCCTGTGCCCAAACTTTTGCCCCCCCTACAGCTTTCTCAATAACTTTTGGGGTGAATCAATGGTTACAAAACCAAAAATAGAAGCATTTGTATGAGGATTTAAAAGAAAAACAAGATTAACTGACCCTGGAATGGAAGAGCAGGACTTCTAAAATTTGGGGGTCGGTTGTATTAAGCCCCGGCCAAAAACCCCTTTGGGTTTTTTTTATTTGGGGCCCCCTCTGGACCGGTCTTTCACCCCACTTCAACTGGCAGCCTGACCCAGGGCAATGATGGGTTTTCCCCCGTCACTGACCAGCTTCCTAGGTTTCCCTTAGACAGCCTTTGGAATTTAAAAGGCCCAGATGCCCGGTGGCCAATTTTCTGGGAGAGGAACTTGGGTGAATTTCCCATTGGGGGTACTTGTGGTAACCCCGCAGTTTTTCTAGCTGTAGATCCTTCTGAAGTTAGAAAACGAGTACCCGGCTTTCTGAGGGTAGGGGAAAAGTGCTCCTTGCTTTTTTATGTTGCAGGCCGAGAGTGCTCTAACCCTATGGGGCAAAAATACATTGAACAAGAACAGGTGTATGCTGCTGAAAACTAAAATGGAGCAACCCATTGCAGAATTAATTGGGGGGCCCCATTGGGCTAATGGACACTTTTTGCTTCCCCCCCCACCCCACTTTCCCCAAACCACAAATGTAAAAAATCCTTTTTAAAAGAAAGTTGCAGTGAAAATTGTAAAAAAGATTGTTTTGGACAGCCAATAAGATATAGAGGTTGGTGGTGTGTGTGTGTGTGGTGTGGTTTTGTGTTTTGTGGTGTGTGTGTGTGGGGTTTGGGTGGGGTTGTGTGTGTGCCGGAATGTAGTTCATGCAATTTAAAGAGCTCAAGCTTCTGGAAGCTAAATTTAAGTTAATATCACAAATAAATTTTCACAATTTGATCAGTATGATAAAGGAAAAACCCAAATTTCCTAGGGGGTGGAAACATTAAAGAAAAACTGACCTGGCCAAAAATTGTCGGTCTGCTTTCATTTTGCATTCCCCTTGAAAAGGGGTTGGATTTAGTGGCTTTTTAGACCCCCTGCAGCAAATTTTTCCGATTAGGGCTAAAAGATACGTAAAAAAAAACAAAAACGATGCCTTCCCTTTTTTTTTGAAAGCCCCTTTTGAAGATCCAAACCATCAGAGGGAAAAGTTTTGTATTTTCTTCGTTCCCAATAATCATTAAACCCTTTGTCGGTGCTTCATCTGGGCTGTATTGGGTGTTTAATCCTTTGTTTTTTTTCAAGTCAATTTGACTTATGGCACAAATTTTCTGGAAATTTTTTTAGGTACAGAAAACTTAGAATTTGGTTTTTCATTCTCTTCTTCAAAGGGGGGCAGGGGGGGCCCTGGGATTGTGCAGTGACCAAGGCCCACAGGGTGGCTATTTTTTAAGACGAAAATGGGAGTCAAAAATCCAAACCCCCCCCCCCCCCCCCCCCCCCCCCCCCCCCCCCCCCCCCCCCCCCCCCCCCCCCCCCCCCCCCCCCCCCCCCCCCCCCCCCCCCCCCCCCCTCTCCCAGTACCTAAAAAAGCTATCCAATCGCCCCAAAGATTCTCAAACCCATGGGGGTTTCCCCGAAATTTCCCCGGCTGAAACTCTCAAAGCCTCCCCCCTCGCTGTCTGGAAGGGGTTTCTGGGTTGCATTTCAGGGCATCTGGTGACCCACAGGTTAGAAACCCCTGAACTAACCCCTAAATGTGTTTTATCCACAGCATGTATTCCTGCAAAGGGCGGGTGGGGTGGACTTGATGGCCTTATAGGACCCCTTTCCCAAATTTACTATTCTTTGTGCCCAAAACCTTTTGGCAGATCTCTGCTCTCCTTTTTTGATTGTTTGCCCATATATGCTTCCTCCTTTTCTCTTTTCCCCAAACCCCAAAACACCCCCTCAGAAGCCCCTGAAAAGTTGCCCGTCTTGGAAAAGATTTAAAAAGGCTGGTTTTCCCCCTTATCGTGATGGCGAAAATTTTTTAGAGGGCCGGGTGCCCAAACTGCGATTAAAAACCCCTTTAAAATTTTTGCAAAATGCCATTCAGCAATTTTACCTGAAAAAACAGGTGGCAGTGGGAAAGGGCAACGTCGGGGCCCACGAAAAAAGCCTTTAGTGCCCCTTTGGCAACCCGTGCCATAGGTTTTACCAAAAAACTGCTCTAGTTTTTGCACATCCATAATTTCACAGGCTGTTACCCCTACCCAAGGGGATTGGGTCTAACCCTTACTAATGTGATATTGTTGTCTGGAGTGTTTATTTAGCAAATAAACATTGCATCTTTCTGGGGGATTTAAATTTTTTTTTTTTATTTATTTTTTGTACCCTTTCCCAAAAGGAACTTTTGGGGTGTTTTCCAAATTTTTTAAAAAAAACAACAGTATAAAACACAAAAGAAAAACAAAAAAAAACTAATAAAATAGGAGGAGGGAACCTCCCCAAGAGGCCATTTGGGCGGCAAGGAGGAGAAACGAAAAACAATTAAAGAAAAAACTAAGTAATTTAGGTTTTTCCAAAGGCCTCTTTAAAAAAGGGAAGGGGTTTTCCCCCAGCCCTTTTTTAAAAGGGGAAACAGGGGGCTGTGCAAGGCGGGAATCACTAGGGAGATGGTTCCCAACCCAATGGGGCCCACCACAAGAAGGTGTGGTTATGCATAAGCGATTTCCCCGACTCCCCGGGGGTTTGGGCCACCCATGTGGGGCGCATCTGCACCATTTAGTGGGGCCCGAATTCTTTTATCCCCCTTGGGGGATACGCTCTGACAGGTACTCTGGTCCCCAAAACTGTGGAGGGTTTGGGGAAAAACAAAACCAGGGCCTTGAACCTTATCCGGGGGAAAAATGGCGCCAATGCAGGCGAGCCCGAAATGGGGGGATGTGGTTGAATCTAGAGCACCCACCACCCGTCTTCCGCCGCTTTTTGCCCCCCCCTGGGCCCTGGACAAGGGTCAAGGGCAACCCCCCTAGAGGGGATTGCAGTAGTTAATCCTCGAGACATGAGGGCCTGCCAAATGTCCACAGGGAAGAATCATAAAGATCGATGGAATTCTGGGCAATCCTGCGGGGATGGATAAAGGCCGGCCCCGGAGAAACCCCCATCACCCGGGATTCCCGGGGGGGGCCTTTTAAACCAGGACCAGGGCCCGATTCCTGGCCCTGTCAGTAGGGTGGAGGGAAAACCCCAGTCTAGGGAGGGGCCCCTTGTACCCGATGAGGGCGTCCCCCAAAAAAGAACCTCCGTCTTCTCTGGTTCAGCTTGACCGTTTGTCCCCGGTCCATTCCAAAACCCCTCCAAAAGGGACAGGTTTAGGGGGAAAGTACTGCCCCCTTTGCCCGAAGAAGAAAAGGGGTGATAGAGCTAAGTGTCATCAGGTTCTGATGGGAGCGAACTCCAAAAACCCCTGATGACCTCCGACAGCCGGGTCATGTAAAAATTTTTAAATTTCCCAACAACTAAACTTTTTTTTTTTTTTTTTTCCAGTTTTTGGGGGTGCTGATATCATGCAGTAAAAGGAGGTTTCAGCTTGGCAACAGAATTTAAAAAAACCCACGTGGTGGGTCAGCCCTACCTTTAGGTATTGCGAGGCAATTAATTTTTTTGCAGATGGTATGGTGGTCCCTGTGGGGGGAATGGTGGACAGAGGCAATTTTTTAAAAAAATTTTACAGAGGCAGCAAAAAATTTGGGGCAAATCTTATAAAGAAAAGAAATTCAAAGGGTCGCATTGTAGGCATATTGTTGTGTTGGTGTGATGTTCCCTTACAGTCGTGACCCAAAACCTTTTTTGGGCTCCATGTCCATGGGGTTTTTTTGGGGGGGGGAAAACTGGGAAGGTTTGCCAGTTTCCCTTTTCCCCGGTTCCTACAGCAAATGGATTCCCGGTATTCCCCATCCCCAAGTACAAACCGGGGCCCACCCTTCTTTGCTTCCAGTCAGGCGACATCGGATGTACTTTTGGGCACCAAAATGATAAAAATTTTTATTGAAAGGGCCCGGATTTGGGGTACAAAATTTTAAAAAAAGGGTAAAGAGTTGAAAAGGGCTTTGGGAAAAGGGGGAAAAGTTTGATTTGATCATCTAGCCTTAGAATTTCGGGTTCATTTTGAACCCAAACAAGGCCCCTCACGGGGTGGTTTTAAACCCCATCTTTGAAAATTTTTACTTGTTTAAAACTAAAAAAAAACATGTAATGCTTTTTTTTAAAAAAAAAAAAAAAATTTTCAATGGTTTTTAAAATGGAGGGTTTGGTTTTTTTTGATCGGTTTGTATTTTAGTTTAAAATGGCTTTATTTTATACCCGGAGACCCCTTTTTTACATTTTAAACCCCCTGATCCACTTAAACCACGGTCTGAAAATTAGAAGTACTAAAGAAAATTTCCCAGAAATAAAATTTTTTAAAAATGAAGAACCAGAAGAAGGGCCAAGTGTTTGCCATTAAAATAGTGTTTTACATAATCCACATTTTTTAGTCTGTGCATTTAGGGTTTTGAATCAATCTCCAAAGTGGATACCGGGGGGCTTACGTAGTTAAAAATTTAAAATGTTTTTTTTACCACATAGGGGAACTCCCTTTTTAACTGGGAAAAATGAAAAACAAATTCCCAAATCATAAATTTAAGGGACTCTTCAGAAAATTGCATCTAATAACCCAAAAAATCCTTTAACCTCTTCTCCCCCTCTTGTTTCCTTCCACAAAACTTTTCCCATCTGCTCAGAGAGTGAAGAGGTCTTCCCGCAGCTTTTTTCAAACCAAATGCTTCAGAAGTCCCCGATGATGTGGGCCTTCTGTTTGAGGGTTTTAGTATGCATGAGACCGCATTTCTCCCTTTTCACCCCCATCTCTGCCCAAAAACACATCCCAAAGACTCGAGACAAAAACTTGGTTCCAATTTCCCCTTTAAAAGTGCCTTGTTTGGGTTTTTTAAAATCTTTCCCAAAAAATATCAAAACAAGGGGTGTGAAAATTAAACCACTTTTTGGGGGGGAAAAGAGAATCCTACAGTCCGAGGATTAATGGTCCCAAGGGGAAAGGAAGCATCAGAGAAGGTCCTCATGTTTTCCCGCGACTGCAGAAAAAATTTGGGGGGCCCAGATTTAATTTCCAAAATTTAGGTCCCTTTTTTGGGGTTTGGGAAATCAGTGTAGGGCAACACTTGACTGAAAGCTTGAAATTGGTATGAGGAAATTCCAACCCTGTTCCCTTAAAAGGGTTTGGTAGAGCCCTTTTTTTTAGGGCTCTTTTTTGTTTATGTTTCCATAATCACCCTCCAATAGGGTTTTTAAGGGCTGTTATTTTACTTTAAAGGGGGGTTTTACCAATGCTATTTTCCTTTAAAGGAAAAAAATTTTCATTTCCCAGGGAGGAAATTTTAAAATCGTGTCCCTTTGGTTCTATTCCATCATTTTTTTTTCATTATACCACACCAGCTCATGCTAAAACATCTCCATCTGACTAAAGTACTTCCTTTTCCCCATCTCTCTGGGAAACATGGGCAAGCATTCAATCGATTTCCCCCCCTGCACTCTGAAGGTCTGGGGCCAAACTTCCACACCAAAGGGTTTTTCCACCCCTTCTGTGTTTGTTTAAGTCAACCCTAAACCCCTCTCTGTGTTTTCCCCCCCATTTCCCAGTTTCTTTTAGGTGGGGCTGGAAATCAATGACGACCTGGGGATTTTTGTCAAGGGTTTAAGAAAAATGGCTTCCATGATTAAACGGTGGCATTTGACACTCGTGCAATGTTTCATCCCCCAAAAACATCACAACATTCGCAGGCTTAATCCAGGTTTTTTGGGTTACCCCGGGGGTGGCCCGAAGAAAGAGGATTTTGAAAAAACAGGTTGACCATGGTCTTTGTAGGGTACAGGGGGGCTCAAACCCAAGGGGCACCCCGAAAGACATCTGGACTGCATCGTTTGTGGAAACCCCTACAAGGCCCGGGAAAAATGACTTGATGGTTTTCATCCAAACCCAAAAATTATAAACTTAAAAAGGAAAGGGTTTAACCTATAAATTGGGCTTTGAAGGGAAAAACATAACCTCTTGCTTGGGTTTTTAAGACTGGGAAAAATGAAAAAATTTTTAAATTTTTCCCGTCCTCCCAGAGGGTACCTTGGGTTTTAAAAAACCTTTTGTAGAGGAATGAGTGATCCTAAAAGAAATTTTTTTGGAAAAGACTTCCACATTTTTTCCCCAACTGGGTCCTGGAGCCCCAATTGGGCTTGTTCCCGCAACTGAGATGCATTTAAGAAGCTCCAATTTCTGTTTTATTTAATGCCTTTTTTCTTGTTCCGACACAAATTTTTTGCCAGTTCCTTAAAAGGAGATATGACCATGTTTCTCCAAAATTTTTACAAAAAATAATTTTAGAAATGCCGAGCTGGAAAATACCCTAGGGGTTATCGAGTTTTAGGGAACACAGTGACGAATAAGAACTCCCCCAAAAACTAGCTCCCTAGCAGATGTGAAAAAACCCCTGAGCCATCCAGCCGGGTTTTGCCTTAGGTGAGGTTGGGTTAAACAGAGTTTTCCTGGGGAGCATTAAAAAATTGGAATAGTAATTATTTGGGTTCTTTCTTTTTATTTCTAAAAAACTTTCAACCATTTTCTGTTGGGCCCCCCACAACTCCAAAAAGCACACAAATTTTTTCCCAAAAAAAATGGAAAAATGGTAAAAATTTCACACACACAAAAAACACACACACACAAAACAAACCCCACACACCCCCAACCACTTTACATCAAAATCCCATACAGAATTATCAGTACATCATGCATCAAACTGATAAAGTGGTGTGGGTTGTTTTTTTACAGTCATGACCGACTCTTTGTGGGCCCCTGTCCCTGGGGGTTTTCTTGGGAGGAAATATGGAAATTTGGCTTGCAAAAATTCCTACTCCAGGACCTACAGCACCTGGGTATTCCCTGGTGGGGCTCCCATCCCAAATACTAACCAGGGCCCGAACCCGTTAGCTTCCAAATCAGGCGGGGATCGGGTGTGCTTTGGGCTTTTAAAGGGAACTAACACGGGTAATAATTTTCTACCAATTTTTTTTCTAAAGGGAAAAAACGCAGCTTTGGGAGGTTAAGTGTAAACCCGTTTCGAAACAAAAGCTTGATCTCTGCCTCCCACTGTTTTCTCCCCGGATTTTTCCCCAAAAGGGGGGTGGCCCTCTCTTTTTTTTATCTTGAGCCCGCCATGATGGAATAGCAATGCTAGGAAAAAGGAAAAGGGGAGAGGGGAAAGGCTTAGTTGGGCCCCCATGAATAAACTCTCATTTTCAGTGTGCTTGCACATCCTTTTTAAAATTTTTAAAATGAGAAGGATTACATGCAGGATGCATTACTTTTTGGGTAAAAAATAAGGGGAAAAAAGGGAAGCTGTAGGGAAAAAATGACCACTTTCAGTGGTAACTTTTATAAAGAATTTTAAATTTGTTCCCAAATGAAAATTTTGTGATTCAAATTTTTCCTTTTTAAAAAATTTCCCTAGGAAAGCATTGAAAAAGTGTTCCCATTTTATGTTGTCTAATTTGCCCCCTAGGGGATTTTGTTAAAACAAATTTCCCCCATCTCCGGAATTTTTTTTTTTGTTTCAAATTTTATGTTTTTACCAAAACCCTTTTTTTAAAAAAAGGGTCCACTGTACTTGTCAAAAAAAACATTACTCCCCTTTACTACTTTTATTGTGAAATTTTGTGGAAATTTCTTTGATAAAAAAATACACAGGGGTCTTGGAATTTTGGGGGAAACTTACTTTGAAAAACATAAAAAGGCAATTCCCCAAACACATTTTTCAGAAAAAGAGGGTGAGGATGGGAAACAGAAAAATGGAATTTGCTTTTTGATTTAAAAAATTAAAAAAAACAAGGGGGGGAATGAATCAACAAAAAATGAATTTTTCGTTTTTTTGACAAATCAACAAAATTTAAATTTTTAAATTCCGTTTTTACTTTAAAAAACCCCCTTTAAAAAAGGGCTCCGAAATGGCCTCCAAAAGCACCTAGACACACCAAATATGTAGGGAAACTTCCGTTATTCTCCCCTAACCCAAACCCTGCAAAATCATTGAGGTTTTGGTTCCCAATGTCTGAGTTTAAAACCCCAAAGAACCCCCCCTGAATTATACTTTTCAGCTAGTTGGGGAAAAGCAAACTTTCCCATACATGGGGGGAAACTGTAAAGAAAAACTGGGGTGTTTTCCCGCAAAATTTGGGCCTCTCTGGGTTTCCTTGGGGGGCTTTTTATAGCCCAAAATAATTGAAGAATCAAAAAACCCCTTAAAAAATTTATCAATTCGGATTTTTTGGGGAATCAATTCTTTCCAAATTCCCAAATAACAAATTTGAGAATTTTGAAATTTATTTTTCAATTTTTTTTAAAATTTTTTGCCCATCATATTCTTTTTTCTTTTATTAAACCTTTTTCCATGGGGGAAATGTGCTTTTCTTTAAACCCTTTGGGTAATAGGGGGAATACTTTTTGGCCCCTTTAGATACTTTTTGGGCCCAATTTCCAAAAAACCCAGCCAGGAATTCCCCAGTGGGGAGTTTGATTGAAAAATGTTTTCCAAGAAGGCAAACCATTACATTCTTCAAATCCGGGCCCAAAATTCACATTTAAATCTTTTCCAGACAAAAATTATTGAAATCAGAAGGACTTCGTTTGTTGTAATTACCCTTTTTTCAAAAACCAACTGCAGGTAGGACTAAAATTGGATTTATCCCCTAGGTTTTTTTTTTTGTGTCAAGACACTGAAGGAAAAAAAAATTTTTAAAAAAACTCCTCACCCCGTTTTTCTCTTAGGGAAAAAACAATTTTTTCCCGGCGATGTCATTGTTTTTAAAAGCCGTGACAGAATGGGCTTGAATAGGGCCCTCCGTATCTCGATTAGGGCCTCCCTGATGACAGTTTGCAGGCCCTATGAAACCTAGGATTACCCACTGCAATGCCCTTTTACTTTGGGGGTTTCCCTTGACCTTTCCCGGGGCTCCCCCCGGGGACAGAATTCGGCGGCCAACTGGTGGTTTGGGGGGGCCCTAATCGATCACATCAACCCCCGTAATGGTTCCCTCCTGCATTGGTTGCCCCTGCCTCTCCCGGGTAAGGTTCAAGGGCCTGGGTTTTGGTTTTTCAAAATCTCCACGGCTTGGGCCCGAATACCCGGGTTTGGGGCTTTTTCCCCGAGGTCAACTGAGGCCAAAGGCCTACCTAATTTTTGCCCGGCGCAAATCACTTTGGGGGGCCGACTCCCAGGGAAAAGGGGAGGGGGACGGCTAGCAAACCGTGCCCCTTTTCATTTTTTGGGGGCCCTTTTTATGGAAAAACCCCCCGAGTGACCCGTGCCCTTTCACGTCCCCCCCCCCCGCCTTCGAAAGGCTTTAAAAACCCCTTTCTTTTCAAGGGGGGCATTTTTCCGACCGTTTTTAAATTTTTTTTTCTTTCTTTTTTTTTTCCCCACCTTTTGATCCCTTTTTGCCCGGGTTTTCCCCATTTAATTTTTTTTACTGCATAAAATATTTTAACTTGGTTTAAAAACCCAAAATTCCCGATTGGAAAAATGGGTTTTTTATTTTAAAAAAAAGAAACAAACAAACAAACAAACAATACAGGTCTTTTCTGTAATAGATATGGGTTCTGCAATCTTTGGGTTTTCAGATCAGCTCACAGAACTCTCAGCCTATAAAAGCAGTGGTCGAGGATTAGGGAAATTTTAATCCTTTAAAAACTCGAACTGACACGGATTTGCATCAAAATGGAACTCAAGGAAAAAAAAGGGGTTAAGAAAAGGGTGTTCTTTGGGGCACCCAAAAAATTTTTTAGCAAGGCCCCCCTTTTGACAAATGGCTTATCTAGTTGGGATTCCTCTGGCAAAGCCCGCCTTTTTTTTTCCCATAAAATTTTTTTAAAGGGTTTGGAAAAAAAATATTTTTATCTGTGTTTCCCAAAAACAACACTCACACCCGGGCTGAAAAGGCCCAAGCAGGTTTTGGGATCTCACTATGGGGTCCCAAACCAGAAAAATAATTTTGGTTTGGGGTCAGACATCGTTTCCCCCCCTAATGGCCCCCCCTAGGTCCCTTTTCCCCTTGCTGGTCCCTTTTGGTGTTCCTGGCTGTTTCTGTTTGTGATGAGGAACTCCCATGGCCCCGCTCAGAATCCTGCTTTAGCGCACCCGGAAGGGGGAAGTTAGATTTTGGTCACAAAAGGGCCAACCAAACAGGAGCACACAGTAAAGGGGGGTGGTTTTTTTTTGGCTTCCAACCCGGGGAATGAAGGGGAAACCCCAAATACGTCATCAGGGGCAATTCATGCTAAGAGGGATAATCTCTTTTGGACCCGGAGCCCATTTTCCATTTGGGTGGAGGAATGTCCCCTCGGGTTAAAAAGAGTTTTTCTCTACCTCAGGCGGTCCTCCCCAAAGGTTTGGGTTTTTAAAACCCGGGAAAAATATGGGGGGCCCCATCTTGTTTTTTTTTTTTGAAAAGGGTAATGAATACAAAGACCTGCAAAACCTTTTAAAAACGGGGGTGAAATTTTGATGTTATCTAGGACACCCTCTACCACAGCTGCATTTAAAGGGTTTGGGTTCCCGAAAGGGATTTTGGGTTTTATCATGTTTAAAATTTTAATTTTTTCCAAGCACAGGGGAACAGGGAAACCCCAGAAAAAGGGTTTTAAAGAGTTTTCCCCGTCAGTTTTGGGGGGTCTTTTTTGGACTTTTAACTCCCCCCAATTTTGTGATTTGGGAAAGGGATTCCAGAACTAGATCCAAAAAATCTGGAGATTTCCAAAAAGCTTGAGAATAACTGCATTAGAAAGAGCCTTTAAAGGGGCTAGCAATCAAAATAAAACCCCCGATTCTTTTCTAATTTTTGGGGTTTTGGCAATATTTTACCATCTCCTTCCCGGATTTTCCCCGTTCCTTCTGGGGGTTTGGCTGCAATCATCAAAGAATGGTTTTGGGGAAAGAATAAAAACCCAAAAAAGAGGGATAACATTGGGAGTTTTTTTTCCAAAAACCCCAAAGGGGGGGGAGGATGGTTTTAGCCTTAATGGAAAATTATGAAAGGGGAAAGTTTCAAAAACCTGCTCCCTCATCTGTTTATTTTGCTTAATCCATTTTTGGGGGGGGTGGGGTTTGGGGGGAGGCTGTTTTTTTAGATATGAGGTTTCTATGGGGAATTTCTGAATGAGCAGCACAAATTTAAAACTTTCCCCTTTCTCTTCTCTAAATGAAGGGATCCTTGCTTTGGGGAAAAAAACATCCAAGAAAAACAAGCTTAATAATTTCCCCTCCCCCCCGGGTGAACACAGGCCCCCAGGCCCTTTTACTGAATGCTGAAGTTACACGGATTGTTTAAATTATTCATTTCTTTTGAAACCTAAAAACAGTATATATCTATTATGCAAACCCCCATTCTCTTTTTTCCTTCGTTTGGGGGCTGGGATTTCCAAATTTTTCAAAGGGTGAAACTTGGCAAATTTAAATTTGAAAAAAACACTTTGGGGGGGAAAAGACTTGGGGGGAAACCCTTTTTTTGAAAAAGCTTTCTTTGGGGGCCTTTCATACTTGTGAGGCAGGAAAAGCTCAAAAATGTCTGAGGTGGGGGGACGTTTGGGGGCCCCTCTTCCCTATTCCCAAACCCAAAAAAGCCCACTAGCAAAACCGGATTGGCAAATGAACTTGAGCTCAATGCTAATGATGGGGGGGCCCCATTTTTCGCACCTTTCAGGGAACCAGTTCCATGGAAATCAAAGCCGAAGGTTTTTCCTTAACACTCAGCTCTGTCCCATAACGTTGGGGAAGAGCCAGGGTTTTTTTCAACCGCATTTTCCCCTCTGCCCCGCTTGGGTTTTTTACTGATTTAAGTGACAAGCTTTTCGGTTTCCTCTAGTTTAATTTTGAGGCCTGGGCCCTTTCCCGAGGACCTTTTTTAAACTCTGAACCAAGCACAGCAAAACTTCCCCCCCCAGGGCAAAAAGAAGTGATGTTTTATTTAACACCAGTTTTGCTTGCTCTCTGAATTTTAAAACATATACAAAAACAGAAAAAAAAAAACATTCCCCGGGACTCCCCGAAAGCAATGAAAAACCCTTTAAAATAACTTGCACAGCCCCTACTTCCAGGGCTATAAAAAAAAAGCCCTTTCCCATTGGTAGCTTCCCCTTCAGGTGGGGAAGGCAGAAGCATAAAAATACGGCCCCGAGCAACCCCTAGAGTTCCCTTTTTTTTACTAAAAAATCCTAATTTAAAGACATAAAAAAAAGTATTTTTTTCCCAAAATATACATGCATTGGGGGTAAAAAAATTTTTCACTAGAAATAAGTAACGATCCGGGGGGTTTTTGTGGAAAAAGCCAAAAATTTAAAAAATCCCTTTTCCCCCAAATTTAAAAGTTTTTTTGGGGTTTTGTTCTTTTCAAAAAACTACTTTAAAGGTTTTTCCCGTGTTCCCTTTTTTTTCTTTTGTCTGTGCCAGAACACCAGGTTTTTTGAATTAAAAAACATGCAAATAATTTCCAAAACCCAAAAAACCCGATCATAGCAGTTTTTTTTCCCGCTAACATAAAACCTTTTTGTGGTTTTCGTGTGAGGGGCATAAAGTACAAATTGGGCGTTGGGGGGAAGTACCTGGTCTTCTTGCGCTCACAAAAAGCCCATTTTCTTCGGTCATTTCGTCCCGGGAAAAAAAAACCCGAGATGGGCCCCCCGGGATCATGAAACTAAAGGGTCTCTCAACTTTTTTTTACCCCCAAGGATTTTTTGGGGATAGCCCCCTCTCTCTCCTCTCCTTTTCTCTCTCTCTCCCCTCTCACACACACACAACACACCACACACACACACTTTCTACTGCAAAATTTCCCCGCAAGAAACCGGGTCTTCGAGGCTTTTGTAATCCAAAAGTTTCTGTTTTTTCCCGAACACTTTAGTCAATTGGGTTTTTTCCCGCTGGGGTCAAAGTTATTGCAAAAAGGGATACGCTAGCCCTGCTGGATCAGGCCAAAGGGCCCCCCCCTTTTTTCCCCTCTTGTCACAGCTGGCAATCAGATGTTCTTTTTAAAAACCCACTTAGGGGAAAAAACCCCCTTTCCCCCGTTCCTGTTAACTGGCCTTTAAAGGAGACGATAAATTTTCTTTATTTCATTTTTCAAAAGGGGGAGAATGAGAAAAATTTGAAAAACCCCCCCCCCAACAAAAAAAAGCTGGGTATTGGATACCTTGTGCCCTTTTCCCCTGTTTGGAAATTCTTTTGCAAAAATTTTTTTTCCAAAAAAAACAAAAAAAAAAAAAAGAAAATTATTTTTTGGGCAAAAAAATTATTTTCAGTAGTTTGCATTTGGTAAATTTTCATGTAAAACCACCTTGTATTTTCATAAAAAATTTTTTTAAAAAAAATTTTATTGTTGTGCAAAAAAAATTTTATGTCCCAAAAAAAATCAAAGGTTTTCTTGAAAAAAATATAAAGGGTTTGTATTTACAAAAAAAATAAAATAACAAAAAAAAAAAAGACATTTTTATAAAAAAGCCAATGTTTTCTCTTGATCAAGGAAAGGGGTGTGTTCCCTTTTGAAGGCATTCGCTCTACAACCTTTGCCCATCTGCATTTGGGTTTGGGGTCCCCTCCCTGGAGCATTTTTGGGCATTTTGCTGGATTGGAAAGAGAGTTAAAAGGCTGAAGTTGACCCCTCCAAAAAAAAAGAAATCCTCCAGGGGGGGGCCCTTCTGTTTGTGGGTTGGGGAAACTCCATCTCTTTTAGGAGTGGCAACTCCCTGTAAGGATGGGGTGCACAGTTTGGGGAAACCTTTTGGACCCCGTTTGGGCACCTTGGAAGGCCAGATGAAATTTGTAGTCCACTCGCACATTTCCAACTGTGTCGGAATTTTACCCGCTGCTTTTCTTTCCTGGAACAAAGGGGGCCCCTTTTCATGTTGTTTCATGCAATCATAAACTTGAGAAATTTGCCCATGTTTGTGCTCTTTATGTGGGGCCCCGCCTATGAGGCTGATGGAGAACTTACAAAAGGTCCAGAAAAATTGGTTGGGGCCCAAACCCACTGACTTGGGGTGAGAAGATCCCAAAAATATTTTCCCCCGCCCGGGCCCACTTTCACGGGGTATTATTCCCTTCTGTAACGCTTTAAAGGGGTGGGAATAACATTTCAAAGCCCTTTTATTTATTTAAATTTTTTTTTTTAAAAGATTTTTTTTTTTGCCCCCCCACTATCAGGGGGGCTCTGGGAAGCAAAGTATCCCCTTTCTTTAAGATTTCAGGAAAACCCGGGGGTGGGCGCCTGATGGGCCTACCTTTTGTGTTGTCATTGGAGAAAATACCCCCTTGGGGGGTCACAAGGGACAAATTTAAAGCACAATGCGCTATTATGACCCAATTTAATTTTGGTGGAAATTTTGGGGGAGCATTTTGGGGCTTTGGGCCAGGAAAATAGGTCCAAGTCCTTGCTCAGGGGAAGGGCCCCCTGGTAAAAATATTTTATGAGGCCAGCTAAGGGCAGTGGGGCCAATTACCATTAAAGCCAGCCATGTTGCCCAGCATTAGTTGTGGGGGGGGAAAATGGGGCATTTTAATTTTAACAAATTTTGAAAGGGTTTCGGAGATAAAGGAAAAAGATGCCCCTGCAGGGGGGACAGCCACAAGTTAAATTGGGGGAAAAAACCCTCGCTCTGGAATTTCAAATTTTGAAAATTTTATACTCCCCCTAAGCATCTGACTTTGGGTTTTCCTGTTTTTTGAAACTTTGACTAAAACACCTTTTTGTAAAATAAAAAAGATCTGCTCAGGGCCCGGCCATCTGATGAATATGGGGGGGAAACATATCAATAATTTTCGGAGTGGGGTGGGGGTGGAATGAATGAAAAGTCCCGAGAGGGGAAACTTGAAATCTGGGTCTCTTTTTTGGGGTAGAATGCAAAAAACCTAACCCTCCACCAAGGTTGCCCCCCAAGGGATCATCTGAAACCCCATTAATATTTGCTACTGTCCCCCCCCAGCCCCAGGGCTGTTTTTATTCATTTAAAAGTGAGACTGTTTTTCCCTTTTTGTTTTTAAAGGGCCCTGAAGTTTTTTTATTCTTTCACCTAAAAGCATTTCGGAGGGAGAGAAAAAGAACACTTTACCCCTGGCCCAAAATGAATCCAAAAATAATAATAATAATAATAAAAATAATAATAATAATAAAAAAATAATAATAAAAATAAAAAATAATAATTTTGCCCATACCAGGTGATAGTAGATTTTATCGAGAAACAACTTGGAAAAAAAATTTCCCAATATCAGGATCGGGAAAAATTTAACTTCAGAGGCCCCTGGCTTTTAAAAAGTTTCAAAGGGGGGTCCCCGGGGTAATTGGCAAACTGGGTGTGGTGCCTAAGGAGCTAAACAAGTATTTAGAAGAAATTGGAGTTGACAAACCCACCATCAGTAAGCTGCCGAAAGCCACCTTACTGGGATCTGCTCACATAATTCCCCGATACACCACATAGTCCTAAACACTTAGGAAGTGTTCAACTAGTGGTTTGTAATATCCAGCGTAGTTATCTTGTCTGCTGTGATGATGACGATGATGATGATGATGATGATGACGACGATGATGATGATGATGATGATGATAAATGTTCTGTCAGATTAATTCTGATTTATGGCAAAGAAATCATTCCAAGGTTTTAAGTAAATAGTACTCAGAAGTGGTTTGCCATTCCCATCTTGTGGGGGGTGGGGGTAGGGGGTGTCCTGGGACTGTGCAGCTTCCCCAAGGCTGCCCAGGCTAACTGTACTCGCAGGAGACACAGTGGAGAATCAAACTCCCAACCTCTGGCTCTCATATCTAAACTACTCAGCTATCCATCTACCAAATTAAATTCTGGGAGCTGTAGTCTAAAAACACAAACTCTTCCACATACAGTATTTTTTCCCAAGCAGCTCACGGGAAAAGGAAACAAATTATGGGAGGACTGGGAACCCATCTGTAAATGCACTTTCTTCCACAATATCCCTTATTTTTTGGAAGTTCTCTCGTTCTCCCCTCTTACTTGCCTTTGAGACCCATTTTATATAAAAAGCCCTATGTAGTTGTTCTTTTTGGGACAACTTGAGAGCACTCTTTTCTTTCCTGGTTCATTATTCTGACCAAGGGGATTGGGGCAATGAGAATGAACAAGAGAACAGAAAACTCCAGGTTCCAAGGCCCATAGAGACCTTTCATGGACAGTGGATACTCTTCTAATGAGATTCATAGCTCTCATGCATAAAGATGACAGTATGTGGAATGAAGCTACAAGATTTTCTTTGACACATGATGGATATTATCATTTGAATATGGAGGAAGAGTTTGATGACACCTTAAATATGAAGCTCATTTGGCATCATCTTTCTTGGAGTAACAAAAATGGGCAGCAATCCATGATTGTGAATGCCAGATAAAATATGGAATTCTTTCATGAACCACAAGACTAAACAAGGCTCTTGTTGTTCTTCAAAAAACTGACAAGGCTGCTCCCCTGGAAATTTCCATATTTCTATGTTCATATTTGAGCTTTACAGACAAGATGTATATTCACTGGCAAGAACACACCTTTCCTCCCAGAAATAAGCATTATCAGATAGAAGAGGAAACACCTAGGAAACAAAAGCAGCTGAAGGAGTTTTTCTGACCTTGGGGACTAAGCAAATTACAGTAGCTTGCTTTGGTTGGTCTCAGGTCTTCGGGATTTAACATGGGATGCCTCTGAAGGTTCATTTCATAAAACCAGGGACAATCACTTGACTCACTTCTCCAAAATATTAAAGAGTTTTATTCCTAAGTATGAGCTGCCTCTAAGCTGCTCTAGGTCCCAGAGATTACATGCTCTGTAAGCCTGAGGGGTGGGAGAACCAGAGCCTAAAGTATTATCCCCCTTTGACTGTTATACAGCTGTTCACCTGAATGCATGCATGGGCTATTATCATTATAAAGATGAGCACAAATGCTTCTCTGACACTGGCACCTAGAAGTCAGGTTAGAATGATCATTTGTGTACTCACCATGAAGATCTGAAGAGTTTGTGGTGTGTTCAGAGTGGGGTGGGGATAAAGGTAAAGGTTTTTTTTTTTGCATGTACAGACCACTAAAATTAAAGCCCAGTTCACATGTTCTAGTCAACTTTCAAATGGGCTTTTGGTTTGAGTTGTGAGGACATTGCCCTGTGGTAGACTAACTGGGTTTGGGAGAAGGTTGAAGCTGGAAAATGAATGGGAACTGAATGGGAACGAGTGGTGTTTGAAAGCAGCAGGTGCCCACAATCCTAAAGTGTTTTCTGAGAAATACTACCTGCCTTTAGTAGTTCTTGGTAAATAATTTATTTACCTTAAAATCTTCACACCCTCTATCTTGTCTGACTTTCTCTCACACCATTTTTGCAATGGTTGCCAAATGTCCAGGCCTACTGTCTATGACATTGTCAATCCTTACCCTGTACCTCCGACTTTGTTCCTGAAATTTCTGGGATGCTGCTCAGCACCTACGACTTAGGTCCTGACGTTCTGTCTCCTCTAACACCTCGAGCCAGCATTTGTCATCTGAGGTGACCCATCTATCTTGTGTAGGACATTATAAATCATAGGCAGTTGGCAGTTGGCATGACATGGGCCACAACCTTATCTTTGGTTTCCGTTGGGCTTAACATTCCCTGATATGTGTGTTCTCTTCAGAAATACAATGTTGGCAAGGGGAAATAAGTTTGAGAGTGAATCAGTTTAGCGTGTCAACAGGGATTCGTGTTCCTGGGCCCTGAAACAGTTACATTGTCCAGCAGCTGGAGATGAGGAGGTGACCGGGGTGGATAGATAGGGTGGGAGGAGGAAATAGCACGTTCTAGGGAAGAACATTGGTATTGTTGCTACTCACACTGTAACTTTTGACTAGTGGGTGGAACCTAAGCCTCCTTCCATTCCTCTCATTGGTGAGCTGCAGTAGGCCGAGACTTCATTTCAAGTTTTTATCTCAATCTACAAGGTAATCTCTGTAAGAATTGGCGCTCTGTGAATTTCCCAGCAGGGAGGGGAGGGGAGATAATCTCTGAGCTGTTGAGGAAAGTATGCAGAAGGAGAAACAAGAGGAAATACTTTTGAAAAGCTGTGGATTTTCTTCAAGGGCTTACTTTCAGCAAAGTAGCTACTAATTGTTAAATGGGACACACCTGCAAGGGAACAACTGCACACTGAAGTAAAGTTTAAGACTGTAAGTTTGTGCTTCTGTACATGTGGTTTGTATTCTTGAGCCCTTCAACATGATTGTAGAGAGATAAATGATGGGCACCATAGAGTCAGCCTGATGATCTTCCAGATCCCGGGTGCCATGCAGCGAAGCGAGCTCCTCTATTAACCCCTGCTCCTGCCAACCTAGCAGTTCAAAAGCATGAAAATGCAAAGATAGATACTGTCATAAAAAGTGGGAAGGAAAAACAGTTTTTTCCATGCGGAAAATGCGTTCAGCCATCCCCAGCCACAGGGCCACGGACTTGCACAAAAACGGGCTTTTTGGCTTGAAAACAGAGATGGGGCACTGCCCCTAAGTTGGACAATACTAGCATACATGTCGGGGGGAAAACCTTTCCCTTTTTATACCAGGGATCCCAAATGAAAAGCAAACTACAGCCAGGGCTTGTGAAAAGTTTTTTAATGTCACAGGGCCCAAAAACCAAAAAAAGAACCAAAATTCAACTACCTTTGAAGTTTACACTGTTTTTAAATTTTGTTAAGGGGAGTTTTTAGTTTAAAAAATTAAATAAAATAGATCTGTGTGGGGTTTCAATGCCACTAAAAAAACTGCCCCCCAAATCACTAAATTAGGAAAATCCCTTGCAAAATTAGGTGTATTAAAGGAAACCCTGCATAAAAAAAATCAAAACTTTTTAAAAACATTCAAAACAAACTCAGCTTTTGACTGGGAACTTTTTAAATGAACAAAATTTAAGACGGGCTAAAATAAATTTAAGGTTGGAGAAGTTCCCCAAAGTTTGGGAAAGAGGGGATTGATTTTTTAATAAACCATGCCTTCATATCTTATGCTCTTAGTGCCCATTTTTATTTAGCATTTTGGCTGATCTTAGTGGGGATGGAATTTTGGCCCTCATTACTTTCCTAGAAGCTGGGTGCGAGCAAAAACGGGACCTCTAGTCCAACCCTTTTTTGAAATTTTGGGAAATTATATTTTAAAATTTAATTGTTTTTGTTTTTGTTTTTTTTTTATTTTGTGTTTGTTTTTTTTTTTCCCTTCACAACATGATTCCCTTTTATTAAAAAAAAGGGGCTGTTCTGCACAAAACCTCTTGAAAAAAACAAGACAGGGCAGAGATGTCCCCCATCTTTTTAAAGGGAAAAAGCTTCAAGAGAAAATTTAAAAGCTAATTTGCAAATATTGTCACACAAGGCAATTTTTTTGTGTCACAGTGTTTTTTTAACAAATTTAGAGACCCCCCCCCTTTTTGATTAATCTGTTTGGAAGTTGTTTAAATTTAAACCAGAAACCCCTTTTTGGTTTTCGGGGTTGGAGTGAATGAGTGAGCAAACAGGAAAATTTAAAGCAAAGTAAAAGTCAGCTAAAACTAATTTAAAACCTCATTAAGCAAGTAAACCGGGGAGCAAAGCACCCCGGAAAAAATAAAAGAGGTTTTTGGGCCTTCTTTCCCCCTCCCAGGGGGTGAGAAAAACTAAGTAATTAAAAAGTTACAGGCCCCGACAGAATAAAAGAAGATGGAATTTAAAAGGGCCCCAGAGAGAGAGAGAGAGAGAGAGAGAGAGAGAGGAGAGTATCATTCCCTCAAGCAATATGTTAAAACCAAAATGGGAACAATTTAACAGGTGAACTGTTTAATTTTTTAATTTTAAATTATTGCTTTTTGCCCATAATTTAAATATCTAAGGGCAGAGCATAGTCAACATGGGTACAAAATTTTAATTGTTCTTAAAACCCTCTTTTGGGGGCCCCAAAATTTTCCCAATATTAACTACAATAACATGGGGAGACCAAAAAAATGACGTTTTTGAGTTTTTGCTTGTCGGAAAAGGGTCCTTTCAGGTCATTTCCGTTTGTTTGGAAAATTTTTTAAAAATTTTTCCCTTTCCCTTTTCGTTTGTTGTTTCCACCGCAATTTAGCGGGGATTTGACTTCCCCAAACATAGGGGCGTCCTTTCAATCAGGGCCGGCGCTAGGTGTTTTTGCGCCCTAGGGGGGCGGGGGGGGCGGGGGGGCGGGGGGTGTGGGTGGGTGGTGGCCCCTGGGCGGGGGAAGTGGGGGGGGCAAACTGTGCGGGTGCAGACAGGTGGCGGCCCCGGGGGGGCGGGGGGGTGGGCAGTTAGGGTATCACTTAGGGTAGAGGTTTTGTTTTTTGGCTTGCACCCCAAATGTGTTGTGTGCAAGCAAAATTTAAGTTGGGGAAAAAAGAGAATAAATGGTAGTA